>JACVVK020000430.1:115000-150000 GCA_018292915.2 Batillaria attramentaria | reverse complement strand
CAATGAGAACCCTGGCCGACGCGATCGTCAGATCATATCTGACAAAATGGTTCTGAAACCAAAAAGCGAGGGGACACCCCAGTGATAATCTAAAAGGCAAAAGTACGGATGACAGAACAGACTGAGGCACTGAAAAACAAACCCAGACCAGGCATCTGAAAGCCAAGCAGAGATCCTCTGACGTTGCCCAAAGCTAAGCAAATCAGCCCTCACACACCCCAAAGACACGCGCCTAGCCAAGCAGCCAAAGACACACGCCAGGAACAACTTGTCCTTAAGGGCCAAAAGCCATAGGACGTAAAGCAAGCTAATGATGATGATGGTTCGCGGCACGCTCACACCCTCGCTCTCAGCCCTGCCGCTTGTGACTGCGTTTGTTGGTATTCTGCTTGTTGTTTTCCTGTTGCAATAAACTCATGTCATAGCGACCGCTGTGTTTGTCTCCCTGCCTGCCTGAATCACTCAACACCATCACATGTGCACCCACGGAATACGGTGAGCAAGTTTTTAGGCGACGTATTTTAGCTTTAAAAAACCAACCAATCTTTACATCTTTGTTTGTGTGTTGTTTGTTAGTTTGTGGATTTTAGCCTGAGTGGCTTTGGGTGCCAGTGACTGCCCTGCAGACCCTTGTCGTGCTAGTGGATACTTTGGCCCTGCATGGAGATAGGGAGCCTGACAGCCCATATACGGCTTTAGTGAGGGTGCTGGCCCGCTTGTGTATCGAGTGTTTATGAACTGCCGAGACAGCTCTTCACCCGCCGCCCGTGTTTGTATATTTATGTCTGGCATTCGTGAGACAGGGAAAACTTTGTGTCCCAGAGAATCTACTGCATGTTCGCCCTGTAGAGGTACCACAAGTCAAATCCTACACTAACTACAACACGACCCGAGCTATTGGCGGAGTTGTCCACGTTCAGTGAATTTATTTGACAAACGGAAAAGCAAAATCCCAGCAAAGGATTAATAAAACATACAAGTCCAAGATTCAAGGAGAAAAGCAGTATTGCGAAATCCACTACTGTTTTGGGGGCTGAACCCGCCACGAACAGGAAGCCTGACCGACAGGATTCCTGTTCAGCGCCCAAAAGTAGGGAGAAAAAGTGGACAACTCCTCTCGCCAAAGCTCAAACGCCGTAGCAGGCGTACTCAAAAGGTAAACCGCAGACTGGACAAAACACGAGACGGTGAACTCGCAAGCCTGTTGGAAAGAAGTGCGGGGGAACTCCGCTCCGTGTCCTAGGCGACACGGAAACCAAATCGAGAGAGGGTAGGTGTTGCTTATCGTGTGCAACTTCCGGGTAAGCCAGGAGGTACCCACTTTCTTTCGGTAGGTTGGCAAATGCCGAACTAAAAAGCGTCAAGTTTGTAAAAACAGAGGAAATCCGCTGCTGCCGAGCGAACTGAAGTCTGTCTTCCAAAAGCGACGCTGGCGCAATGAGCTGGACACATCGGACAAGAGGACGGAGCGTCCAGCGTGCGGAATTAGGTTATGTTATGCAATGCCAATAGCGTGGCAACGCGAATAGCGTGGCGTTGGCGCTGGCCGCCTACGGAGAGGAAAGCCATGCCAGCCATAAATAGCCTTGCGCTTGTGAACGGCGCGCAACTTGTTTTGCGACTTGAAGGCATCGTGGGTGTGTCCCGGTGCCTTAGGACTAAATTGCACATCCGCTAAGTTGACGTCATTCGAGGTACCACCGTACGTGCACATTGCCATCTTCAGAACGTTCTAGTACTGAGCGCTCCTAGGCCTACTGTTTGTTTACTTAGTCTATTACAGTTGCAACCGCTTGTTTATGTCTGTAATTACTATTGTCGACGCCGTATGCTGACCGTTAGTATCTACTTGTCAATGATATCGTGGTGGTGTAGTTTGTATTTGTATGCTGTTCGTTTGTTTGTTCGGGTGTTGAATGGTTTCTGTTAGTATGTTTGTTCGGGTGCTGGAAATTTTGTTTGTGTGTTGTTTGTTGTTTTTGGTTGTTGTTTTTCCTTGTTTGTTTTTTCGGGTGTTGAATGATTCTGTTCGTGTGCTGTGTATTTGTTCCGGTGTTGAATAGCAGTTTGTTTGTTTTTTATTCGAGTCGGTGTTGTTTGTTTGTTTTTGTGCTGAATGGTTTTGTTTGTGTGTTTCTTCGGATGTTGAATGATTTTTTTCGTGTGTTGTGTTTGTTCCGGTGCTGAATAGGTTTTTGTTTGTGTGTTGTTTGTTTGTTTGTTTGTTTGTTTGTTTGTTTATGTGTTTATTCACGTGTTGACAGCCGCGAATTAGTCTTTGTGGCTTGCGCGGCTTTAAGCCCTAAAAGCTCACTCACTCACTCACTCACGTGTTGAATTGTTTCGTTCGTGTGTTGTTTGTTTGTTTGTGTGTTTGTTCGGATGTTGAATGATTTTATTGTTGAGTTGTTTGTTTTTGTGTGTGTTTTTCGGGTGCTGTGTGTTTGAAGCGAATTTGACTTTGTGTTTCGTCTTTCTCTTTCTGTCCCCTCTAGTAATTAGTCTCACGCAAATCCTCTCTCTCTCTCTCTCTCTCTCTCTCTCTCTCTCTCTCTCTCTCTTTCCCTCTTTTCTTTTTCCTTGCTCGAGAACTAAGATTCCCCGCTTACCGACCTTCCGTGGTCAGGCCCCAGGTCCGAACATAGCGCACAGTAAGGCATATGCCGTGGGAAGGGTGATAGCTTCCAACACTGGATAGGATTGTAGGCAGTTGGACAGTATGGTTTCCCGTACGTGTTTCTCCGACTTAGCGTATTTTTTTCAGTGTTCCATTCAACTTAGTAGTATTCAGTTTCCCTTGCAAACGTTAGCCTGACAGCTATTTTCTGTCAAACGAATTCACGTTAGTGTTGTCATTCTTTGTTAACTTGTTCTCGCCATTATGTAGGTGAAGTTGGACCGTTAATACAACTCGGAACCTGACTTGAGTTTATTCTCTGGCTTCACTGTGTCAGTTCGAGTGTGTGGCGCGAGTGTGTGAGTTTGTTGTCACTCAGTTGTTCTGTCTGTCCGACTTTATGTTCAGCGTGTGCCAGAGAGTGGATGCGTGTGTGACAGAAACATTGCAACCAGAGCGTTTCACTGACTTCGCTACCACTGTACGAACACTAACGCGACACTAGAACGAAAAGGCGAGCGCTACATGTTCATTTATTCCGGCGCTGAATGGTTTTATTCATGCGTTGTCTGTTGTTTTTTTGTTGTTGTTTTTTTTTTTGTTTTTTTTTTTGTTTTTTTTTTTGGGGGGGGGGGGGGTGCTGTTGTTGTTGGTTTCTTTTTTTCTGGGGGGGGGGGGGAGGAGGTGCTGAATGGTTAGTGTGTCGCTTGTTTGTTTGTTCGGGCGTTGAATGGTTTCGTCCGTGTGTTGCTTGTTTGTCTGTATGTTTGTTCGGATAAACAATGGTTTTGTTTGTGTGTTTTTGTGTGTTCGGTTGTTGAATGGTTTTGTGTTTGTAAGTTTTTCTGTGTTCGGGTGTTGAATGCTTTTGTTTGTGCGTTCGTGGTTGTGTTTGTTCACGTATGCAATAAATAAATGGTTTTGAATGGTTCTGGTATGGTATGGTATGGTATGGTATGGTATGGTAGACTTCTCCTCGGCGCACGTATCCATCTCTGCTGAAATGCTCACGGCGCCGCAGGCCGGCTGGAGGACGAAGCAGTGAAAGCCTGCTGCCGTTAAGCGCTACTTTATGTGCAAACCTCCACCCTGCTATTCACTCTGGTGCGTGCGACAGTATTTCTGTTTACCACGTCACCGGCCACAGCCTACTCTTCTTCGAAAGATGAACGTTCTGTCTGTGTTTCCTCAACAAACAAGACGCTGCTGATCTGATCATGCATGGAGAACGTCTAAAGGTCTTGACACCTTGATATTTCACACAGTTCTGGAAAGAGACCTGAGAACCACCGATGTTTGCGACCGAAGTGCCAATCAGTCCGAGATGCGACTGAGCCGGAGCCTACAGGCGTGACCTCGGGTTTGTCAGTGTGAAGTTTAAGCTTGTTGCTGGCCATCCAACACAAAAACAGCTTAAATACAACACTGAATGCTCAGCTGAGCAGAGCTGAAATGGTCGGGAGTACCGCTATTTGCTATTTGACAGTTCAGTGTCGTCTGCATACTTAGGAAAAGCACACTCATGAGCGGAGATCGCATCAGAGAGAGTTTGTGAATACAATGTAAACAAAACAGGCCCTAAAGGCCGTTATTAATCAAGCGAAGACACGCTCCGCGAAGAATTGACGTCTTTTTGACTTCGCGAAGAGTTTCTGTGTTAATCTACTGATCGATTGATTATCGAACTAACTATAACACTGAACCGACAGACTGTTACGGGCCGGTACACCGGCATAGCAGACGGTTGTAACAGAAGAGACAAAGTCTTCAAGGCTCACGTGTGAATGACATTGACACGGTGTAATGAAGTCCTGTTCTGGAGCAGGGTGTAAGCTGACGTGTGAATGGCTGAACTAAAAATAGATCTGATCTCCGTACCGCACTACCCCCGTCATTAGATCCCGATTTCCCACCACAGTCTATTCAAGTAGCTAATGGCAAGGTTCAATGACTTCTTACACACACACACACACACACACACACACACACACACACACACACACACACACCGGCACACACACACACACACACACACACACACACACACACACACACACACACACACACACACACACACACACACATACGACGCAGGGTTAGAAGACAGACACACCTGAGCCAAAAAACGTCATACTGTCAGCAACTTCAGCAGCAAAACTAAACTCTTCACTAACTTAACTAATCGGTGTGATGAAAGTAAGCCATGAAACTAATTAATGCCTGAAATATCAGCGACTGGTACGTTGACTCGGTACTCACCATGTGACGACGCGAACCCTTAGACGGCGTTAGCATACGAAGCAAAAAAGCCGTAATTACAAATATTGCGCATTCTTGCATCAGCTTTAACAAGTCAAATGTACATTATTCTAACTGATCAATGTATGCCAACAAAACCAAGAAACTCATTTATCGCCGAAATATGAATGGTTGTAACTCTGAACCGACACCGGCCACGTGCGAGCGCAACCCACCTCCATCTTGAAATCAGATAGCCAATCAGATAAACGTTCGGCTTTTGTTCGCTGGTCCTCGCATAAATCGCATTGCATGCTGAGCAAGACCGAAGAGGCCGACTGAAAGGGCTTCGGCGAGGGGAAAGGTTTGTTCGGTCGCAGGATTTTTTCCTTCGCGAATAAAAGTTGTAGGAATATTTTCGCTAGTTAAGACACGCCTTAACGCGGAGCCCTAGGGGACCCCAAATACCAACGGAATAGGGCAATAATAATAATAATAATAATAATGAGAACTTATCTATCCTTGGCAAATCTTACAAACTAAAACCTAAAACTTAAAGCCGCGCAAGCAACAAAGACTGCCACGGCTGAAGAAAAGGGGGCGCCTTAGTTACAAACTAAACATTCACGCCGCTCAAGCAACAAAGACTATACAGCGGCTGAAGAAGAGGGGGGGGGGGTACAAACAGTCATGTAACAAAACAAATTAAGCTACACTTCCAATGCATTCAAGCAGATAATTAACCCTCATCACAGACACACACCTCACACCAACTGATGTATGTGTGGTAAAACTGCGTTGGACTTAGTTAGAAGTAATTAGACTAAAGTATCTTGCATCACGATTAAGAAATGATACTGAGAAATGTATTTTAGGTAGCGTACAGATCTCTATAGCCCTCCTGTCGGAGATTTTGGGGTCCTGGGTTTCCCAGCCGTTCTAAGAATAGCCTCCCTATAGTTAAATACGGCAGTTATCTCCTGCAGATCCCTCCTCCAACACATCTCTCCCCTCTCTACAGCTCAGTGATCGTGCAAACCCTCCTCACTCACATCTCTCCCCTCTCTACTAATTGACTCAGTCTTAGGGTTTGCAGGTTAATGGTGTAAGACCCGACGCGGCCAGCCTATAAACGTTCCTGGTTTGACGCTAAGTGAGAGATGCGACCAGGTGTCCCCCGAACCGAACTGCTGCCAAAGTGTTGTCTCATTACCGATTTGCTGCTTATCACCTGAAAACATCCAGTACTATGGAACTCCTGCCTGAGATTGTGTAAGAACTTCACGCCTCGTGACTCGGAGTGACAGTTTAGTGAGAAGCCGACACCCTCAGTGTATTCTCCTGTTGTCACTCGACTGAAGTCTACATGAACTGACTAAATCAGTAATATTCCGTCAATAAGAACTATGTTGATGACGACTAGCTGTGATCTGTGGTTGTCACTGAGTGCGGTGCAAGGAAAGTTTAGGGTTAGAACCAGCTGCGGCGGAGCCCTCACAGAGCCTGCATCTTGTCTGTGGCTGGACAACGCGAACGGCGAGGAATCCTCGTCAGCCCAGTCTTGCAAGCTGAGTCCACACCTGGGGTCCGAGGACACGCGCGCATGGACGTCATCCTCGGAGCCGTCCCGTGATTGGCCACAGCGCACACACAGCGGTCAACTGAGCGACCGAGACTGACTCCGCCCAGATGTGTGTGAAGACGAGTAAAACTCCCTCCGTCTACAGAGTTGGCAAGTATAAGGTTAACCATTCCTGGTCTACCCCCCTTTACCCCGCGCGCAGAGATCTGTAGGCAATAGCGCAGGATTCTTCTTGTGTATCATAGTATTAGATGTGTTGATACGTTAGTAATGTTAGTTAGAAATCTTGCTTAGCTGAGACATTGATAGAGTTGTGATTTGTATTTGTGTTGATAGGGAGTCTGTTAGGTAGACACTACTAGACAGCGGAATGAGTAACAATAGATTTAGGGACGTTGCTACTTTACAGACGACTGACACACCCTACTCCTCATGGGTCCACGTGTGTATTTGTAGCGCCCCGGGTGTGGGGTCGTCGTGGTTGTCGGGAACGCTACAGATTTAGTTTAGTGAGCTACTCTGACATGTGTGTTCAAGATGACTGAAGTGCGAAAGAGTATTGCATCATACTGTCGGGCCTACGTGCCACACACATCTACGCACACAGTCACTCATCAAACTTACACTATCTCTCGAAAGAAACAACTGACAAGAGAGTAAAAATCAGAGTGTTCACTTATTCCAATAAAAGTTACATGCGGATCATATGAATCGTTAGATGTAATAAGGCCGGCAACACAGATTCGGCTCAAAATATATGAGCGTGATGATTAATACTTGTCGGGCAACAAACTAGAGACTACTAAACACTACTCTACAAATATAACAAAAGAATGCGGGAAGAGACTAAGCTGCAAAATACGGGACTGGCGGGATAGTACAGCTGAAGTAGCGGGGAGTGGACAATTCCGTGAATGATGTAAACCGAGTGCGTGGTCACACACACACACACACACACACACACACACACACACACACACACACACACACACGGTTTAGAACCTTTTTGTAGTCACGGTTACGATGCCTGCTCTGTACTTGGCGGTTATCACTAATCTTACACATGTTGGGGTTCCGCCATCCCGGTCACTGTGACCCCCTGACGACGGAATACTACATCGTATGTACAGCAGGGACTGCATGGTGAAGTAGCTATTCTCATTTCAGTTCAAGGTGACAATGGACTGCAGATGCCTGATCCGGCTCAGATGGAAGTGAGTTCCAGATCACAGGGTCAAGATGTACAAAGGAACGGTCACCTCTGGTTTTGTATTTACAGACTGCAAATCTCAACATCCGTGCCAGTGTCACAGCTCAGTGGAGCGGAGAGAACGAGGGGGGGTGTACAGGTGGAGAAGTTCAGCACAATAGACAGGAGTAGAGATGGTGACTGCCTTGAAACACAGGCAGGTTATCTTATACATGATCCTAGTTTGCACTGGCAGCCAGTGGAGCTGTGTAAGAATGGGTGTAATAGGTTGGTGCCGTGCGGCGCTGACAATCAGGCAGGCTGCTCTATTTTGCATTCCAGGGGCGCCTACTCTTGCCGGGGGGGGGGGGGGCAAGAGTATCTTTTTGACTATGGCAAGAGGGGGGGGGGGGGCAAAGCCATCGTCTTGCCCCCCTCCTCCCTCCCCCCTCTTCCTGCTCTCTCCCTCATCCCACCCAACAGAGAACTCAGTTTAGCCGTTGCATGAAATATCAAAACGACTTGGCAGAAAGTCGTCTGATAATCACTGTTTCTTTGGGTAACGTCCTTCCTTTCAGTGGCTCACTGGTTCGTAAAGGCTTTTGTCTGCGCAGTATCTGAACGCCCCCCCCCCCCCCCCCTTTCACTTTCTTCGGGCAACGTCCTTCCTTTCACTGGCTCACTGGTTCGGAAAGGTTTTTGTCTGTGCAGCATCTGAACGCCCCCCCCCCCCCCCCCCCCCCCCCGCGTTTCACTTTCTCCGGGCAACGTCCTTCCTTTTACTGGCTCTGGCGTTTCCCCCCTCTGAGATTCTGCCTCCCCCCCCCTCCCCCAACATCTTCCGGCGCCCCTGCATTCTGTAGTTTCTGGAGACTGAAGGCAGTTTGGAAGGGTGTGTTTGTTTTCGGTGTTAAATGGTTCTGTTTGCGTGTTGTTTGTTTGTCTGTGTGTTTGTTCGTGTGTTGAATAGTTTCAGTGTTTGTGTGTTGTTTGTGTGTTTGTTTCTTCAGTTGTTGAATGAGTTCGTGTGTTGTTTGTTTGATATAATGATAATGACGAATACTTTTATACTTATCCTTTGGCAAGCTCTAGGCGCCCTACAAACTTAAAACTAAACTTAAAACCACGCAAGCAACAAAGATTATATAGCGGCTGGGGGGGGGGGGGGTGTTAAAACGGACGAGTAACAAGACAAATCAATCAACACTTTCAACGCAGTCAACCACAGATAACCCTGATCACACAGACACTCGCACCTCACACCAACGGAAAATGCCACAGAAATATGTACTGGACTTTGCTAAATATATCAAAATTATAGAATAGTATCCATTTTTAATGTAACAAACTCTGTGTGTGTGTGTGTGTGTGTGTGTGTGTGTGTGTGTGTGTGTGTGTGTGTGTGTGTGTGTGTGTGTGAATATTACGCTACTTGTGAATATTCTCCGAGTGCATTTTGCTTCATAAAAATTATTCTCCTTTTGCTGCTGCCAGTTCAATTTACTTGTATTTTTCCCCTCTATTCTGTTTGCGTGCATCGTTTATTTTTCTTTAATATCAATGTTTCATCATTTATGCATGTCTTGTCCCTTTTACTTGTCCATTCCTCCACTGACACCCCGATAGGGGAGAAAGGGATACAATCTTTTGAACTTTTCACTTTGACTTTTGGATTTATGTAGAGCAGTGACTGGTGAAGTAGTTACTCTGATTACCGACACAAGTCAGTGTTGTTTCTGCAGAAGGGAATTTGTAAGTGTGTGTTTGTTCCGATGTTGAATGGTGTTGTTTGTTTGTGTGTTTGTTCGTGTGTTGTTTGTCTGTCTGTGTTTTGGTGTGGGTGCTAAAGGTTTTGTTCGTGTGCTGTTTGTTTGTGTATTTGTTTGGGTGTTCAATAGTTTTTGTGCGTGTGTTGTTTGTCTGTGTGTGGTTTTGTGTGGGTGCTAAAGATTTGTTCGTGTGCTGTTTGTATATGTATTTGTTTGGGTGTCCAATAGTTTTTGTGCGTGTGCTGTTTGTTTGTTTGTGTTTGTTCGGGTGTGAATGTTTTTGTTCGCGTTTGTTTGTTTGTACGTTTGTTTGTGTGTCTTTTCGGGTGTTGATTGGTTTGGTTTGTGAACAAAACCATTCAACATCCGAACAAACAAACACACAAACAAACACACGAACAAACAAACACACAAACAAACACACAAACAAAACACGAATAAAACCAATCAACATTCGAACAAACATACAAACAAACAACACACGGACAAATCCAATCCGATCAAACAAACAGACAACTCACCGAAAGCCCTTCGCTTCATCAGCGACGAGACAGACGTCGGGTGTTGGTCTGGCCGTCAGCGTCGCCACTAGTCTGTCCAAAGCTCCGTCCTCGTCCAGGTTGTCATGAAGGTGGACACGACTGGCCGCTTCTTCTCCCAGTATCAGCCGGGCCGTCTCCTCCAGCTGCTGCTTGATCAGGTGGGCGGCGGCAAGGCTGAATATATCTTCGCTGAGGATGTCCACGGTCATGTGTTGCCGCAGCCACTCCAGGGACATAATTACTGTAACGAGTGTTTTGCCTGTCCCGGGCGGTCCGGCCAGATAGGCAAGGTCAGGCGCCTGATGTATTAGGTCCACCTGATGAAACAGACAGGGTAGAGAAAATGTCACGTGACAAGTAAGGGGAGTCAGGTGATTAGATTCGTTTCCTAAACTGATAATAATGATTCATACTGATATAGCGCATACTCCACACACACACACACACACACACACACACACACACACACACACACACACACACACACACTGACAGATCAGATGAGTCAAGAGTATAAATACAGTAACGACCTAGTTGAAAGCCAACCGGAACAGAAACGTTTTCAAGTGAGAATTGAAACGATCCATGTCCGTCAAGTCTCTCAGACAGGCAGGGAGTGAATTCCACAATGACCGTGACGGGGCAACGAAGCCGTACAGCTGATACCGGGTAGAGATCACTGCTGACACCCGGTAACATAGAGTCAGCTGATAGGGGTAGATACTCATTGTTGACACCCGGTAATACAGAGTAAAGATCGGATCACCTGATAGGGGTAGGGTGTCACTGCTGACACCCGGTAATATAGAGTACAGATCGTATCATCTGATAGGGGTAGAGAGTCACTGCTGACACCCGGTAATACAGAGTAAAGATCGGATCACCTGATAAGGGTAGGGTGTCACTGCTGACACCCGGTAATATAGAGTACAGATCGTATCATCTGATAGGGGTAGAGAGTCACTGCTGACACCCGGTAATACAGAGTAAAGATCGTATCATCTGACAGGGGTAGAGAGTCACTGCTGACACCCGGTAATATAGAGTAAAGATTGTTTCATCTGATAGGGGTAGATACTCACTGCTGACACCCGGTAATATAGAGTACAGATCGTATCATCTGATAGGGGTAGAGAGTCACTGCTGACACCCGGTAATATAGAGTAAAGATCGTATCATCTGACAGGGGCAGAGAGTCACTGCTGACACCCGGTAATATAGAGTAAAGATTGTTTCATCTGATAGGGGTAGATACTCACTGCTGACACCCGGTAATATAGAGTACAGATCGTATCATCTGATAGGGGTAGAGAGTCACTGCTGACACCCGGTAATATAGAGTACAGATGGAATCACGTGATAGGGGTAGAGAGTCACTGCTGACACCCGGTAATATAGAATCATCTGATAGGGGGTAGAGAGCCGGTGCTGACAGTCGGTAATATAGAGTACAGATGGAATCACGTGATAGGGGTAGAGAGTCACTGCTGACACCCGGTAATATAGAGTACAGATCGTATCATCTGATAGGGGGTAGAGAGCCGGTGCTGACACCCGGTAATATAGAGTACAGATGGAATCACGTGATAGGGGTAGAGAGTCACTGCTGACACCCGGTAATATAGAGTACAGATCGTATCATCTGATAGGGGTAGAGAGTCACTGCTAACACCCGGTAATATAGAATCATCTGATAGGGGGTAGAGAGCCGGTGCTGACAGTCGGTAATATAGAATACAGATCGAATCACTTGACAGAGGTAGAGAGTCACTGCTGACACCCGGTAATATAGAATCATCTGATAGGGGGTAGAGAGCCGGTGCTGACACCCGGTAATATAGAGTACAGATGGAATCACGTGATAGGGGGTAGAGAGCCACTGCTAACACCCGGTAATATAGAGTACAGATCGTATCATCTGATAGGGGGTAGAGAGTCACTGCTGACACCCGGTAATATAGAGTACAGATCGTATCATCTGATAGGGGTAGAGAGTCACTGCTGACACCCGGTAATATAGAGTACAGATGGAATCACGTGATAGGGGTAGAGAGTCACTGCTAACACCCGTAATATAGAGTACAGATCGTATCACCCTATCAGGTGAGAGTCACTGCTGACACCCGGTAATATAGAATCATCTGATAGGGGTAGAGAGCCGGTGCTGACACCCGGTAATATAGAGTACAGATGGAATCACGTGATAGGGGTAGAGAGCCGGTGCTGACACCCAGTAATATAGAGTACAGATCGTATCATCTGATAGGGGGTAGAGAGCCACTGCTGACACCCGGTAATATAGAGTACAGATGGAATCACGTGATAGGGGTAGAGAGCCGGTGCTGACACCCGGTAATATAGAGTAAAGATCGTATCATGTGATAGGGGGTAGAGAGCCGGTGCTGACACCCGGTAATATAGAGTACAGATCGTATCATCTGATAGGGGTAGAGAGCCGCTGCTGACACCCGGTAATATAGAGTACAGATCGTATCATCTGATAGGGGGTAGAGAGTCACTGCTGACACCCGGTAATATAGAGTACAGATGGAATCACGTGATAGGGGTAGAGAGTCACTGCTGACAGTAATGTGTAGCGAAGATGCACTTCGCTTTGTGTGTGTTTGGTACAGCAGCACTTCAAAGTACAGTTGCACTACTGAGTCTGGTCAACTACATGTAACTGTCCACGTGACTCGGAGCTGATGTTGCACTTGGAGGCTCCCAAAACAAAGAAACAGGTACGGTCGATTCTAGGTCTCATTGGCTTTTACAGGCGGTACGTCCGCGATTTCGCGTCGTTGGTAGCTCCACTTGCAGACCTCACAAAGAAAGGCATGCCTGCGAAAGTCAAATGGACAGATGATTGTCAAAGGGCGCTGGAGGCCGTTCAGACGATTTTGTCCTCTGATCCTGTCCTTATGCTTCCTGATTTCAGACGTCCGTTCACGCTGCGTACGGATGCGTCCGATACGGCCGTTGGTGCAGTTCTGCTGCAACAGGCGGATGACGGAACCTTCCACCCAGTTGCATACGCTAGCCGCAAGCTGCTGGATCGAGAGAGGAGGTATGCAGTCGTCGAAAGAGTGTGTCTTGCCACTGTTTGGGGAATTGGTAAGTTCTCCCGGTACCTTTTCGGTCGAACATTCTCGCTTGAAACAGACCATTATTCACTCTCGTGAGCAGAGCAAGCTTCGCAATGGCAGGCTTATGCGGTGGGCATTAGCGTTGCAGGAATACAACTTTCATGTGGTACCTATCTCAGGTAGTTCAAACATGGAAGCTGATGCTTTGTCTCGTTGCTCACCATGATTGCTTGTAGGGAACAAACGCCGGCACAGCTATTTAAACTTGATTACAGAAGCGTAGTTGCGCATCAAATTTGCCATTTTGCCTTGTCAAACCCGTTTACTATGTTTTGTGTACATGTCTATGCGTGTTCGTATCACGTCTTTGTATTTATGAATATACAATACGCTACTTCTGTGAGTCAGTTAAATGTTATGATTATGTGATTTATATCAACGTTCGATGTCCAGTCTGAGAAAAGCTTCAGTTGTTACCTGAAACTTTTTTTTCAGGGAGGGGGAGGATGTCAGGAACCAAATTTCAGTGTTTTTCATAGGTGACAAACATTAGATGATAACACCGCCGTTGGTGCAAATATTTTGTGTGAACATACTTTGGGTCGTGTTTCCTGACATAATACTGAACTGTATTTCCCTAGACACAGCGTTTTGAGGCACGTGTGTCACCGGGATCCCTTTTCCCACGTGCGACTCGGGCCACTGTATCTGGAGTTAGTTGAGTAGTGCTCACGGGTACAGGTACATAAACTGGGGCATTTAGCAGTGATATCGACACTGCCACGGAGCGTTTCCTTTTGTTGCTCGATTTACGCAGGACACGGTTGCCCTATGTTAGGGGTAAGCTTTTTAAATTGTATTTTGCTAGTACGTTGATGTAAGTAACTGTTGTCACTTTGGTTACTTTAAAGGTGCATGTTTAACTCTCTGTAGTGAAAACTTGTCATTACTGTGACGGTAGTTTTAACTGGTGGCTCAGCGAATTGTAAGGCAGTTGGGGATTGCGTTTGAGTGTGTATGCCATGCATATCTGTCCATTTCTGATGAAACGTCACGGACTATTTTATATCAACAGCGGTCTGGCTGGGGTCCGGAGTGACGGGTAGAGGCTGCATTGAGGCTGCCGTTGGGTCGTGTCACCTCCACGCAAGCAGGCGCGTACCGTGTCAACGCCACTTGGTACCCGTGGACCACCTGACGAGTTGGGGACGAGAGTTCTACCTACGTGTGCCTTCTCCACCTTGAAGACGGCGGCGTCCGTTCCGGGAGAAAGGGCGTATACACTCGTTACGTACTCCTCCAACTGTCAAGAGACCAGGCCACCAGAATAGTTTTTGAGTTTTAAGTGCTAAAGACTGTTGTAATTATCACGTTTTGCATTGTCAACTATTTTGGTAATTAGACAGTGATTGCCATCAAGTCGCCTGTCACGTTCCGCGACAGACGGAAGTGCTGGTGCTATAATTATTATTGTATGTGTTAAATGTGTGTGTGTAGTTAAGTGTTGTGTTTGCGGTAAAGATTTCGTATTGTATTCTCAGCGTTTTCTGCGTCGGGTGTTGTATGGCTGCGAGCGGTATGGGAGCGAGTGATTATTTGCGTGTGTGAAAGTGTGTGTGAGATGGAAGGCAAGACTGGGTCGTGACAGTCGGCTTCTGACCCAGACTAGCTACTCCGAGTCTAGCGGGAGCGATTTAGTGCGATGCAGAAGTCGAAGTTAGAGCATGAATACGAATTTTTATTATCTAGATCGCAGTGCACCGAAAAACAAAACAGAACAACATTATGTAATTCTGCACACATATATAAACACATGTGCGCATGCCCCAGGCGTGGATTTTGTTTACATTCGGTAACTTCCTTGCCATGTGCGGTCTTTTCAAAGAAAGGATGGCTTCAAAAACATCGGTTACCGACAAGCGCTTCAGCAAGAAGAACTGTCCCGACTAGGAAATACTTATACTTATACTGATACTTCCTTAGGGTCCTCTCACACTAGCGTAACGCCCCGCGCGCAACGCTTGGCACATCGAGCGTGCGTGTCGCTACCCACGTCGCACTGACGCGCGTGATCGTGCTCTCACACTAGCGTGACGTAGACAGCTACGAAAGTTTTTACAAGATGGCGCCGTAAGGACCATCCGAAGAAGATGAAGACAATTTCGCTGCGATTTTTGTGCTGCTGTCGCTGTTGTACCAGTGGCTTCCCCTGCCAGGCTCATACTCGTTTCTGATTGGCTGATAGCAATAATTTACGCGCGCCATTGTCGCAAGAATAGAACATTTTCTATCGGCCCGCGACAGAGATTTTCGTTGCGGACAAGACGCGCAGCAAGGGGTCTCACACTAGAACGCGCGGGAAAACTTGATACGTTGTTCTATGTACGTATTACGTACCGAGCAGACGACATTATTTGGTTGCGGACTGACTACAACCAGCTGGACACGGCTGATTGGTGGCTATTTTTAGTGACTTGGTCGATCGACATGTGGTACAAGTAAGGAAGCGTTAGGCCTTTACAAAAGTCTCTTTTTTATTAGAAGCCGGAAAAAAGTCACTAAAATGGTCACAACGACCAAAAGGATTCATTTTGTAAACTGCCTTATAGCTTTATTAGCGCCAGTTGTTCCCCTTAGAACCCATTACGAACATAGAGATTAATGAGATCCTTTTTATACAAAGACAGCGGTCCACTGTTTGTGATCACGGTGGGCAGACTGTTCCAAAGAGAAGCACCCGAGAATGATAAGCTTGTTTTAAAGATATCTTGGACGTGGAGTAATGAGACGTAATCTGGAGCCTGAATAACGGGATTCTGAAGCAGTAAAACCATGACAGAAATAACATGTAGGAGTTGAACCCTTTGTTGAAAAGAAGTTGAGGGAGGGAACATCTCTAGTTTTTAGAGTTTCTGGTCAGTAGACAGGGAAGGGTCAGGTAGGATCAGTTTTGCTGCTCTACGATGTAGGGAGCTGATCGAGTCTCTGTAAGTGCACGTCACTGCTTCCATTCCATAATGGTAGAGGCGTGATCAATGTGAGTGTTGATATGAGCAGTATAACATAATTTTACAGAGTCTGTGTCAATGAAATGTCTCAGCTGTGACAGCAGGAACAAATTTCTCGATATCTTTTTTTGCAAATTTTATTAACTCTTACCAGTTCAGCCTTTTTGGACAAAATTGTTCCCAAATACCTACAGTCAACATTCTAGGTTTTGTCATTTCTACTCAAACTAACGGCTTTACAGGTCGTCTATGACTATTTTTAGTACAGCTAAACAGTACGCTTTAAGATTTATACAGTAATACTTTGTCAGGGACTGGCGATGAACCATCCGACTTCAGATATCAAGGGGAGTGAACTGGGCAGTGGTAGACATTTTAACTGGTTGTCAACGATTACCCCCCCCCCCCCCCCCCCCCCCAAACCGTGTTCCTTGATTTGAACAATGGACTGGTTATGGAGAGACAAATTAAGAGCAAGTGGTTCGAGCTGATGTTTCTGTCTCGTTGTTATAATCATGCACTCAGTTTGAGATGGATTGAATACCATAGAGTTACGTTCGCACCAGTCGGACACTTCGTCCAAACCCCGCTGTAACCGCCCACTAACTGTGGTGATGTTGTTGTTGGAGGTGTGGAACTGAAAGGTTGCGTCCTCAGCGAATGACTCACGTGACACTTGTCCGATTAGTGAATATGTAAAATAAGTCACGTGGTACTTGTTGGTGGTTTACATGTCATGGGAGGTCGTGGTTGAAAAAGAGGGAACCAAGGAGGGAACCTTGGGGTACGCCTCGTGCTACTGACCCGTTTAAAACAAATGACCCATTGACGGTAACCTGCTGGTGTTGTTTGCTAAGATAAGACAGCAAACAGGAAAAAGCTTCATGCGTTTTGGGAGGCGTTTGGATTAGACTGTGATAGGAGTAGAGAACCATTGCCGACAGGCGGTAATATAGATATTTACCTGCCACGGAAAAAGGGCGATCTGGCTCATCCTGTCACCGACATGGGAGACGAACTGTCCGGCAGAACGTAAGTCTGTCACGTGTAACCGGGGCTCGGTCTTACAGAAGATCCTCACTACAGTCGCCGGACCCGCAAATCTGTCAATAAATCCATGGGTTATATCAGGATATAGGAGAGAGAAGGAACTCATCACAGTGAAGGAAACAATCTGTCGCAATATGCTGTCACAAACTAAGACCTCTCTCTCTCTCTCTCTCTCTCTCTCTCTCTCTCTCTCTCTCTCTCTCTCTCTCTCTCTCTCTCGGAAATAAGGAAACGCACATTTAGCAAGGACTGAGGCCAAAACAATCACGCACACGACTATTTAAAAAATTCAAACTTGCGGGGTATAAACTACTAAAATGCAAATAAACCATAGTAATTTGTAGCGTATACACGTAACAGCATGCGGCCACGAATGTGGATACTTTATATGTTTTTCGTTTTGTTTTTGTTGTTTTGGGGGTTTTGTGTTTGTTGTTTTGGGGGTTTTTGTTGTTTTGGGGGTTTTGTTGTTTTGGGGGTTTTGTTCTCTCTCTTTAAACTATCCAGTACCCACACGTGTCTGGTTGTGAAAACGATGATTGATCGTGTATTGTGCATGTATAACTCCCCCTTGTTACGGATCAAGTATCTAAACAATAAAATATGTCGAAGTCTCTCTCTCTCTCTCTCTCATACACTTAGGTTCGTTTAAAAAAGAAAACAAAATAACACGAAAGATAAGAGCAAAGCATATCTTTCCCTACAAAACATGATGATATCTTTCCCTTCAAAACATGATGATATCTTTCCCTACAAAACATGATATCTTTCCCTACAAAACAAGATGTTATCTTTTCCTACAAAACACGATATCTCCCCAGATTACAGGTCACGATGATATCTTGAGTCTTTCCCGACAAAACAGCCATGGAAACTTTGTATCACAATGCCAACTTGCGCAAGACATTACGCCCAAAACGTAATATTGTAGTTTTACAAAATCTTTAAAAGAAAAAAAACAATCACACTCGACGAATGACGTAACAGATGACTTTATTCAGAGTGAGTTGGACCCTACCTGGCCACAAGGGTCTCATACACGTCATCCGTCATGGCGGAGTCCGGCCCGGCCCCTGTTAAACACCGTGTCCACCAACTGGACAGACTTCTCATGACGTCATCAGTGACTTGGTGTGGCGTGCTAGCGTCCGACATGTTGTCAGAACACAAACAGTAGTCCACAGGGTCGGCAGTTAGTGGAATATCCAGCTCTCTACACAGGGCCTGTAGCAGACACAGAGAAATAAAACTTATACAAACACACAGGTCAGTTGTAAACTTGAAACGAAGAAAGATGAAACACGAAATAAATAATGGTACTTGAAAATGTCGTCCCCTTCCTACCGCCTTTACCGTTCATACCATTTTCTAAAACCTCCGGCACGATTTGGAAATGCAACATTTTGATGGACATTAACACCTACTCCATGTCATTATTGTCACTCTCGAATGTGACTTTCCTTTAACAAGCTTTCATAATATCAGTCTACAGGATTCCCAACTCTTTGCCAGCTCCAGTGGTGTTCCTCCCAGGTCATGGGTGGAACCCACGGAGGACTCGGAAGCCGGGACTATTTTTATTATGCATGATGATGGAGATGAGGATGATAGTAAGATGATGCTATGGAGGTCCATGTGGTTTGGGACTGCGGGACAGGGCCGCATTCCACGCTTCCTGTCATAAATATCCCGGCATTAACCAGGCCCGGGAACTACGGCACCTGCGGTGCCGGCCGTGTAATCATCCACATCATACGACGTGTCATACTAAGGGAAGCACCCCCAAAGTCGCACCCGTGAAGTGGGTGAATCTCGGCTGTGTGGCAACAGCCTCCCCATCGGGCCCATAGCACACCCGCTCTGGGTAGGAGCCGACCTAGGTAGGAAAAATCCCGCTTGTCTCGGCTGGGACTCGAACCCGGGTCTCCCGGTCCATGGTCCGAAGTGCTAACCACTACACTACGGGGGCCGGTGTCTACAGGATTTCATGCTAATATTGTTGCAACAAACACTGGGTGAACAGTTATTAGTGAATTGTTACTGCTATAGATCAACCAGAGAGAGAGAGAGAGAGAGAGAGAGCCATCAACTTACATCTCTAGTGAGCGGATCTTGAGTCAGTGCTGCCCGCAGTGTGGCGCTGGAAACAGAAGGCAACATTAACGTCGCACGCACTCTCGGAGGCTGCTGCAGGTCACTTGTCACGTGACGCAGGACTTCACGTGCCTTTCCCAACTGGCCAGGTTTCGGTTTTTTCGGCTTTTTCTGTCCTGGTGTCTTAAAGTTCAGGGTCTTCCTCAGTTTAGCGAGCACTTCATCTTGTAACTGCTGCTGAGTCAATCCCCGTTCTGTAGCGGTGGCTCCGACAGACTTGATCTCACCTGCCAGTATGCCGTACTGTCTATGTATAATGAGGACATCAAAGTCCCCAGCATCCAGTTGCTTCTTCTTCAAGTCCACGGGTCGCGGTAATGAGGATGAGGCGGCGGCATAACACGAGCCGTCGAGATAATCGCCGAAACCCATCTGGGACAAGACGAACATGACGTCACTCTGAGAGTGGCTCATGGCCTGGAGACAATGGAGGACGTGTTGCTGCGCCCTGTCATCCCGTACATCGCTCGTGGACAACACGTTACTGGCGCCCGCGAGACGTTGATCTTGTGCTGACTGTGGGACGTTGACGTTCAGCCCAGCTACCGCCCGTGTCTCGTGCTGTACGCGGTGCATGTAGACGTGCGGCAGGAAGTGTGTCCGCTGTAACAGGTCTGGATACCACTGTCTCACACACTGCCGCCATGACATCGGATCCTGTGTCTACAAAAAGTGAAATAAATAATTAAATGAAGTCAGTAGGTTCTGTTGCACATTTTTACCACATTACAGTACACGAGTAGTTAATTTGATTTGATGAATACACGATCATGTCTTCCGCAGACAGAATACTTGCCAGGTAGGATGATTTCCCTACAGATTCACAGAAAATGAAAGCGATGTATATTTTATGATTTCCCCGTACACTTATATGAAGGCAACATATACTAAATCACACGTACATCACAACAGTTTAGTGAGAAAGTCTAAACAGATAATTCTTATCATTTCAAACGTGTGTGACGGTTTTCAGTCATTTTTGGCTAGGCCGCCTTCTATACACCATGCACTTGGTCAGGTGACAGACAGATAAATGTGTAGGGAAAACATTTCACCTGCCTTGTATTTAAACGGACTGTTGCCATGGCTACTAACTTATGTTTTGGAACAGTTTCGCTTGTGAGTGCGCCTGTATGCTCGAAATGTTCTTATTTTGATGATGAGTACAGCTCTTATTGCGAAACTGTTGTTTACACTTTGCGTGCGCAGCCAAGGATTCAAATTCTACGCCTGAATATACAGCAATCTCACTCAGCGTGAACATACAACAATCTCACTCAACGTGTACATACAACAATCTCACTCAGCGTGAACATACAACAATCTCACTCAGCGTGTACATACAACAATCTCACTCAGCGTGTACATACAACAATCTCACTCAACGTGTACATACAACAATCTCACTCAACGTGTACATACAACAATCTCACTCAGCGTGAACATACAACAATCTCACTCAGCGTGTACATACAACAATCTCACTCAGCGTGTATATACAACAATCTCACTCTGCGTGTACATACAACAATCTCACTCAGCGTGTACATACAACAATCTCACTCAACGTGTACATACAACAATCTCACTCAACGTGTACATACAACAATCTCACTCAGCGTGAACATACAACAATCTCACTCAGCGTGTACATACAACAATCTCACTCAGCGTGTACATACAACAATCTCACTCAGCGTGTACATACAACAATCTCACTCAACGTGTACATACAACAATCTCACTCAACGTGTACATACAACAATCTCACTCAGCGTGAACATACAACAATCTCACTCAGCGTGTACATACAACAATCTCACTCAGCGTGTACATACAACAATCTCACTCTGCGTGTACATACAACAATCTCACTCAGCGTGTACATACAACAATCTCACTCAACGTGTACATACAACAATCTCACTCAACGTGTACATACAACAATCTCACTCAGCGTGAACATACAACAATCTCACTCAGCGTGTACATACAACAATCTCACTCAGCGTGTACATACAACAATCTCACTCTGCGTGTACATACAACAATCTCACTCTGCGTGTCAGCCGCGTTAGTGAGGTAGAGTACGAGTATATTGCTGTTCTCTCAGTGCCAGCACTTGAAATGGTGTCACTGTGCAGGTAAATGGTGTCACTGTGCAGGTAAATGGTGTCACTGTGCAGGTACATGGTGTCACTGTGCAGGTAAATGGTGTCACTGTGCAGGTAAATGGTGTCACTGTGCGGGTAAATGGTGTCACTGTGCAGGTAAATGGTGTCACTGTGCAGGTACATGGTGTCACTGTGCAGGTAAATGGTGTCACTGTGCAGGTAAATGGTGTCACTGTGCGGGTAAATGGTGTCACTGTGCAGGTAAATGGTGTCACTGTGCAGGTACATGGTGTCACTGTGCAGGTAAATGGTGTCACTGTGCAGGTAAATGGTGTCACGGTAGAGGTAAATGGTGTCACTGTGCAGGTAAATGGTGTCACTGTGCAGGTAAATGGTGTCACGGTAGAGGTAAATGGTGTCACTGTGCAGGTAAATGGTGTCACTGTGCAGGTAAATGGTGTCACTGTGCAGGTACATGGTGTCACTGTGCAGGTACATGGTGTCACTGTGCAGGTAAATGGTGTCACGGTAGAGGTAAATGGTGTCACTGTGCAGGTAAATGGTGTCACTGTACAGGTAAATGGTGTCACGGTAGAGGTAAATGGTGTCACTGTGCAGGTAAATGGTGTCACTGTGCAGGTAAATGTGTCACTGTAGAGGTAAATGGTGTCACTGCAGAGGTAAATGGTGTCACTGTGCAGGTAAATGGTGTCACTGTGCAGGTAAATGGTGTCACTGTGCAGGT
Organism: Batillaria attramentaria; assembly: GCA_018292915.2. NCBI lineage: Eukaryota > Metazoa > Mollusca > Gastropoda > Batillariidae > Batillaria > Batillaria attramentaria. Next base: position 127,906 of record JACVVK020000430.1, on the reverse strand, counting down.
AAATGGTGTCACTGTGCAGGTAAATGGTGTCACTGTACAGGTAAATGGTGTCACTGTGCAGGTTAATGGTGTCACTGTGCAGGTAAATGGTGTCACTGTGCAGGTGTCTCAGTGGGGTCCTGCTAGACATCACGAAATAAGCTCAGGACGATTTGTCAGGGTAAACATCCTACAGATTGTCCCTGTAACATACTAGTTGGCTGGTGAGTTGGAAGTGAACACTGTTACAACTCACAGCACGGAAGAAAATGACCTATACTGATCTCATAGCCTAGATCTGTACGACGACATGGTCGATCTCATTGACGAAATGTCGATACAAATCATCGTTCACTGCATGATCTGTTTTGCCACACTGTTCCCCAAGACAGTGTGTAATGTTTGAATCATTCGTTTAATCCACGGGTTTTCTCCACCATTCGTCTTTACCAGACAAAATTCCCCAAGTCCCCCGTGACGGATTATTGGAAGAGACTGTTGCTGCGGAGGCAGCTTTTTGTGTATAGCCAGGTGGTTTGAGCATAACCCCACAGGTCAGAAAATTCTGAACGACCTTTGTTTCTCCATAGGGGGCACAGTGTTTGACCGTTTGAACTTACAAGAATGGAATGTAAGTATAATAATAGTAATCATTATCATCATCATCATCATCATCGTCAACAACAACAAAAAGACAAGCTGAAGTTATTGTCCACAAACCTGACGTGCTGGCTGCTGGCCTTGCTGAACTGCTGCCTGGTGTTGACCTTGACCTCCTTGTGAAGGTGAAGGACGGTGTGACGTAGGCTGAGGATTGGACAGAGGAGTGTGGGGGGATGGTTGCTGCTGGCCTTGTGTTCCAGTGTGAGGAGTGTGGGGGGATGGTTGCTGCTGGCCTTGTGTTCCAGTGTAAGGAGTGTGGGGGGATGGTTGCTGCTGGCCTTGTGTTCCAGTGTGAGGAGTGTGGGGGGATGGTTGCTGCTGGCCGTGTGTTCCAATCTGGGGAGATGGTTGTTGCTGGCTTTGGCACTGCACTGATGCCGAGGGTGGGATGCAGGGACACTCTGAAGCAACATGGCCGTCCTGTCCACAACGATGACACGGGAAACTGGGACAGTCTTGTGCACTATGGCCACGCCATTCACAGCGATGACACAGAACATAGGAACAGTCTGATGCAGTATGACCGAACTGTCCACACTGACGACAATCAATAGCGAGACACTTGTCTACAGTATGGCCGACCTTTCCACAGCGACAACAAGCATTGGGACAGTTGTCTGCAGTATGGCCGACCTCTCTACACCGACGACAAGCATTGGGACAGTTTTCTTCAGTATGTCCGAACTGTCCACACAAACCACATGTAGGACAGTTTTCTGCATCATGGCCGACCTGTCCACACCGACTACACTGACTGTCCCGGAACTGTTGGCGTTTTCCTTCAGGGTTATTTTTGTACTTTTCCATTTTTTTTTTTTAGAAGAAAACAGTGGACATTCTGGCTGGTTCTGAAAGGTATGGAGAAAATGTATTAGTGTAGAAACAAAGGCAGGAAAACGTTTTTTTTTTGTTTTTTTTTTCCTTCTTTTTTTTTTATTCTTCTTTTTCCTCTTTTTTTTTTTTTTTTAAACCCTCCTCCACCCCCGCCTTTTTACAATTTTCTTTATTTCTTTCTTTTTTTTTTTTTTTTGGGCGGTCTTTTGTCTGTCGTTTTTTCTCTTATTTCTCTCCTTTTTTTTTTTTTTTTTTTGAAAACATCAAATCGTTAAAAAAAAAAAAAAAAAAAGGTGTTCCAGGCATACTGCCATAAGGCCTTGCATTAAGAAGGTTCGGTCTCTAACTAGGATTTATTTTTCTCACACATTAGGTTTTTTTTTTGTACAAAAGATACCAAGCCTAATATCCAAAACAGTTGACAGCATTTTCAGACCTCAAAGAGATAATGGCGAAGAGTAGTTTCATGTTGTAACATAAGACCGATATCAGTGGCAGTTCCGTATCTAAATTTACTTATAACCATTTTTGTAATAAGGATAACATGATTAATAAACTTCACAGTTCTGCTATTAGTTATACAATCTGTCTTGAAACCAAATAAAATGTCTGTCTCTGTGAGAGTAATTTGTTCTCCCGTACTACGATAAATAAAATCTGCACATTCTGTCCAGACTTTTCTAATTTTCTGACATCTCCAAAAGAAGTGTTCGATATAATCGGTCTCATTACAAAAGGTACATTTATTAGAGGGCTTAATTCCCATTTTACAGAGTAGAATGTTCGTGGGATAAATATTATGGAGTATTTTCCAATGTAACAGGCGTAATCTTTCTTCTCTAGTACTACTAGTAGCTGCTGTCCAATGAGATTCTTTAAGTACGAGATCGTATTTATGCATCCAGAATTTCAAACCAGGCAGGAAAACGTGTGTTATCATGTGTTTCATATCATCTAGTAGTACTAGACTTCGGAAAGTGTTTAAGGGCGGCGGAACCTGTGCTTGTCAAATTGTTTTGTTAGTTCTGTAAACAGAGGCTTGTAAACAGTGAGTACAAGTCATAATGCATATTACAGAATCGTTCCACTTCTTTCTCTTTCTGCTTCGGCCACAGACGTCTGTGGCTTCGGCAGGCAAAACACAACACGCGGATGTAACCCACCATCGTGAGTTTTCATCTGTGTACAGATATGTGTGCGTATCGTACATAATTATCGAATGGTATTTTGCCACTAGCGAGTCTAGACTTGTACCTCAGTTGTGTTTACATTTATAAACCTTGTCTCGTACCTGTGCTGTGTTTACAGTAATGAGTCTAGTCTTGTGCCTGTGCTGTGTTTACGGTAATAATTCTAGTCTTGTGCCTGTGCTTTGTTTACAGTAATGAGTCGTAGTATTGTGCCTGTGCTGTGTTTACACTAATGAGTCTAGTCTGGTGCATGTGTCGTGTTTACAGTATTGAGTCTAGTCTTGTACCTCTACTGTGTCTTGTGCCTGTGCTTTGTTAACAGTAATGAGTCTAGTTTTGTGCTAGTTATGAGTGATCGGGGAAGACACATCCAGGAAAGGGGAGTCCATGACTAGTTTTGTGCCCGTGCGGCTGTGTTTGTTCTGATGAGTCTGGAATTGTGCCTGTGGTGTGTTTACAGTAATAATTCTAGTCTTGTACCGCTGCTGTCTTTATAGTACTGAGTCTAGTCTTGTGCCTGTGTTGTGTTTACAGTAAGTATCTGTACGAGACTGGCGGGCACCGTTGACTGAAACAGGCAGATTGCAAAGATTCTGTAGGTTTAACAGAAACCAGCTTATTTTGTGGAACAATGTTTAACACGTATATTTTAAGATTACTGTAGGCTTTAGAGAATCCAACTTATGTTGTGGAACAATGTTTAACATGTATATTGCAAGATTACTGTAGGCTTTACAGAAACCGACAGATGTTCTGGAACAATGTGTAACACGTATGTTGAAAGATTACAGAAGGCTCTACAGAAACCGAGAGATGTGGAACAATGTTTAACACGTATATTGCAAGAGTACTGTAGGCTTTACAGAAACCGACAGATGTTCTGGAACAATGTGTAACACGTATGTTGAAAGATTACAGAAGGCTCTACAGAAACCGAGAGATGTGGAACAATGTTTAACACGTATATTGCAAGATTACTGTAGACTCTACAGGGTGGGGTGGGTGTTTGGGGGTTTAACGTCCTTTTCCGCCACACACGTAGACTCTACAGAAACCGGCAGATGTTGTGGAACAATGTTTAACATGTATATTGCAAGATTACTGTAGACTCTACGGAAACCAACGGACGTTGTGGAACAATGTTTAACATGTATTACAAGATTACTATAGGCTGTACAGAAACATGATACGAAGTTATTCATGCTATACTGTAATTTTGCATAAAATGCAACCTGTTTTGCAGCACATTCCCAAATTTAGTCCCATCTATACAACATTTATAGGTGTTACAACTGAGTAATTAACACCTGTCATCAACGCCCAAAACAGGATCACTTGAATGAATTCATACTAAAACCCTCATAAAATAATGTTTCACCATATATACATGTATGAAATTTTGAGGCATTTGATGTGTGTTTACTTCAGGCTCAGCTGTCACTGAAAGAAAACGCACTGTATTTACAGGCGAGAACAGGGGTGAACAGGTGAGAGCAGATGTGTTCACATCAACCACTTGAATGGAAATCCACGGAACATTTCCTTTTTTCCTGAAAACACAAGTATGTGTCACATGTCACTACAGTGGACTCCACTTATAAGGACCTCCGATATAAGAACCATCGCTTATAGGGACACCCCAAAGCAGGTCCCTGCCAAAGTTGTTCTTTGTGATCACTTATTAAAACTCGCATAGAAGAACCCTCTGATATAGGGTTCATCGCTTATATGGACAGCACTTGCTAGGTCCCCACATCAAACTTTCCTCGGATATAAGAACCGCAAGTAGGAATGATCATTTCTAGGAAGTCTGCGATTATTCTATTTTTGGAACCCTCGCTTGTAAAGACACCATCTGCTTGTTCCCAACACGACCTCCCCTCGGATATAAGAACCGAAAGTAGAAGTTATGCTAGGTTCATTTTCGTTTCGTTTCATTTCCCGGAATTTCCAAGAAACATTTCTTCTACAAGATGGTGGAGCGTAAGAGAAAAACATTGTCTCTCCAACAAAAAATCGAAATAATTAGAGAGGTCGAGCGTAACCCTTGTGAGTTTGTAAGTGAGTTTGTGGAGTGGGGAGGGGAGGAGCGGGGAGGGGGAGGGGTCGTTAAAAACCGTTATTTTCCCCTGCGAACGCCGTAGACTGGGAACACATTTGAATGTCTGGCCATCTTGTTTTTTGTTGTTGTTGAAAACTTGGCCAATAAATTTCCTTGTATCCTTGGCCGCGTTTCTTACGCAAATGCGCTCGCGGGCGCTTGCGGAGGTCGCTTTGCCTCGTTGGGAAACGGCCAATTAGAACCAAGGCGCTTTCAAAATGGCGGCGGAATCACGAACACGGTTGTTGGCAAGGTTGAAAAGGAAGAAGAAAACTCTAGTGCTTGCAGCTATCAGTCATCTTTTGAGCGCAGAAGACGACGTTTTTGACGAGGAGCAATAATTACTGACTTGGAGCATGGTCTACCGCTAGTATGCATGTTCTGCTCGATGCAAAACGGAGACGTAAGGCACCATTACGTACTCACTTTGACCACTCCTTCCCCACAAACACGCACTACATATCCCTGAATGACTGGCGACCACGGCCCGGTGCAATTAGCTCAAATTATTTTCGTATACTATTCTGCACAATTACAAGTTGGGACAGAAGGTCTCCATCCACCCGCAAATTCATTTTAAGCCATTTCTTAGTTCCACTTCAACGAGGCCTTCGGTGGGCCTTTGTTTACATAGAAACTGACCACGTGACCTTTTGTTCGCGGCGAACTTGCTTCAGACTGCGCACGCGAGCGCTTTTTCTGCACGCCGCGGGCAAGGTGCATGCAAACGGTTTCATAGGAAAGTGTGATGTGATTGACGTGTTTGTCTGTATAGTGTGAATGTGTATGAGTGATGTGTGTTAGCGCAATGAGTCACTGTTTCTGAGAATGTGCGCTATATAAATGAAATTTATTATTATTATTATTATTATAAAGCGCCCCGGAACGTTTCAAAACGCCCGCCTTAAGAAACGCGGCCTTTGTATCCTTGTATTCTTTAAAGTCATTTTGTCAAAATCTGATCGTAACTCTCTCTCTCTCTCTCTCTCTCTCTCTCTCTCTCTCTCTCTCTCTCTCTCTCTCTCATTTTCATTAAGACAGCTATTGTTACATAACTTCTAGAGTTATTTGCATTAAATGTATGTTTCGCGTACGCAAAAGAAGTAAACTATATTGCATCGAGATCAAGCCAACCAGCAAGTTCCACTTCATTGACGCAAAGGCTTAAACAAGCAAGAGATTGCCGTGGACACACACACACACACACACACACACACACACACACACACACACACACACACACACACACACACACACACACACACACACACGCACGCACGCACACAGACCATTAGAGGTCGATATACGACTCTTTTTAGCTTGTCCACAATATTTTCTTCTTTCCTTGGTTATAAGAACACACACTAGCACAACTGACCTTATATCCGAGGTATGCTTATAAGAAACCTCGCTTATAAGGACACCCAAATGCTGGCCCCGGCGCTGTTCTTATATCCGAAGTCCACTGTATCTGAGTCTCATAGTGGGCACAAAACGGCTGTCGGTGAAGAGTAAACAAACTTTTCGAATTTGCAAGATGACGGACGAAGGGATCGTCGCAGTATAGTTCTTTGCGGTACCTCTAAATAATTTTCTACGTCACAAACTTTTCTTCTTTTTTTTTGCATGTACGTCATAAAACATCATTATTTCAATGAACAGGCAAGAAACACTTTCACAGGGAATTATTTTATCACAGTCAGTTCTTGTGGGCATCGATCCCGGGTGATCGAAATTCAAGGGAAAGAACTGCTGAGAGTTAAGCTCCTAAATACCCACCCACTAACCCTCTACATCACGTACATTCCTTTTCCAGAGACCGGGCTGAGCTTAGTAATGCCTAACAAAGAAAAAATCAAAATACTCAGTGACAAGGAAAGTGGACAGTTGCGAACAACTTTGAGGTCCCCGTGTTATTTCACAGTGTGCACAGAAGCGGTGAAAACTGTCGCATTCACCAGCACAGTACATTTTCAAGCCCGTTTAGAGATTATTGCCTGCATGAGTTTTCTCCCTTGCCGAAACTAGCACACATTTTTCGTGGCAGAGCACACACCTGCCACGAACAATGCATGCATGCTGCGGGTCTGTGTATGCACGGGGGACAACTCAGTCTGTTTTTCTCAGAGACAGTGGCGGGGTTAATTTGATACAGCAATACTGGGATAAATGGAAATTACGCTTGAATCTACGTAAACGTAAGATCATTTTTCCAGAGGAAAATAAGAAATATACCTGATGTTTTCATAGAAAAATACCAGAATGAAAGTAGTCAGTGAATTTGTATGTCATGGATTAAAACTAAATTACAATTCTATACAAGCGCGGTTCAAAAATTCTGAAATGAATTTCCGCTTTTAATTATTCATGCGTCTACATACGAAGCTGGCAGTATGAAATGTGCATCACGTGTCTAACGGCTTAACATGGGTTTTACTCTCATCATTTTGTCAGTGACACACTCGTCTCGGAATGAGTGAACATTTGCAGTTTTCGGGGTCAAAACTCTGTCTAAGTTCGACGTCTGTAGCATTCTTGGAACAGAGCGTAACAAGCGACCCACTAAATGCACGTGCTTCCCTTACTACCTGTCACAGTCCTTAGTGCTATCCGAATTGTTCCACGTGCGAGGTGTTGAGAAAAACAGGAGACAGTGAATCGTATTGTGGACAGTGTCAGATGAAGAACTATACGCACGGTCAATCACGTTGTAAGGAAGAGTAGCTTCAGTTCTGGGCCGCGTTTCTTACGCAAATGCTCTCGCGGGCGCTTGCGGAGGTCGCTCTGCCTCGTTGGGAAACGGCCAATTAGAACAAGGCGCTTTCAAAATGGCGGCGAATCACGAACACGGTTGTTGGCAAGGTTGAAAAGGAAGAAGAAAACTCTAGTGCTCGCAGCTATCAGTCATCTTTGAGCGCAGAAGACGACGTTTTTGAGGAGGAGCAATAATTACTGGCTTGGAGCATGATATAGCGCAGTATCCCCACAGAGGTGAGCTCAAGGCGCTTCACAATTACAGTCTAAACTAATAAAACAAAAATATGCAACACACACACACACACACACACACACACACGCACACACACACACACACACGCACACACACACACACGCACAAACACACACACACACGCACACACACACACACCGCACACACCCCTGCCATTCCACCAGCAACAGGGCTCAGAATGGGTCAGAATATGTGGTGAAACTAGTTGTAGGACAGTCTGAACAAGAAGGTTTTCAGTTTGGCTTTAAAATTAAGCAAATCAGATGCAATACGAATGCACTGGGGAAGAGACTACCAAATTACAGGGGCTTGGTATTGAAATGATCTTTGTCCAAACGACTTAGTGTAGGTCTTACGTAGGACAAGAAGGCGTTCGGAGCTAGAGCGAAGAGACCTGGATGGTGGATAGACGGTTAGTAATGAGGACAAGCAGGCATTAATTTACTGAAAAAGTACGTGACAAATCCCCCTAAAAGGGGTGGGGATGGAGGAAAGGGTTTCACATCGCTGCTTACAGAGGAGTATTCTACTGGAGCCAGAATCCGGAAGTTTGCTCCCGCACTGTACACACGAACATGCAGATATGGAATGTGAGCGCATGCCAACTGAAAGAGTAATCAATATTCTTTCAAAAAACGTAAATTAATGAGAAACATCCTGGCTAGTAGTGGTTCCGCAGTTCCCTGAACAACCTACCACCAAACAACACATGCTAATAGAGCCCAAAGCAGGAAGCTGGATAATATAATGACCGGTTCCTGTCTCCATAGTGAGAGTGTTCATGCAGTGTGTGAAAACTTTCAGAAATATTTTAACTCAGCTAAAACTTACAGTGCCCTGTGCTACAGGATTTTGGAAAAGAACATTTCATTTTGACGTTATTCAGAAAACGTGGTTAGTTGCTATTTCCAGCACACAAGAAACCCGTCTTCGCTTGCTACACTGGAAGATCTTACAACATAATATCTACCCTACTAATAATTATAATGTTGGCATTAATGAACGTGTGTGAAAGTAATGGTTGTTCTCTCTGTCCTTCCGAGTTAGATGTAATAGAGCACTTTTTGTTGAATGTCCCAGAGTAAAATTGTTCTGGCAATTCATAGAAGGGTATTTCTTTTAGGTAAAAGAGGTTAAGGTTAAATTAGATACCTGTGATGTTCTGTTCGGTAATCGAGGACATGAGATCAAGGCCACTGTTAATCGGATTAATCATATCATTGTAATTGGGAAAATGCGTGTGAGCATCTTTAAAAAACGGAATGCTCCATACCCCCAAGAAATCATTTTCGATCAACAAATTCAGTCAAGAAAACTTTAAATTCATCTGTTTATGTGAATGTCATTTGGCATAACAAAACCTACATCATGTGTTCTCTGGTGAGCAAGCAGTATCTGTGTTGTTGTTTGTTGTTGATTGTTGTTGTTGTGTTTTTGTTTTTTTCCTTGTTTTTTATTTGCGTGTGGTTGTTGTTGTTGTTGTTGTTGTTTGTTTTGTTTTTGTGTTGTTTTTTGTTTTGTTTTGTTTAGGTTTTTTGTGGGAAGGGGTGGAAGGGAGGGGTTTGTTGTTTTTTTGTCCTGTTGCCATATGTCCATCAGCAGTAGACAAATTGTAGTGTTGTATTCTGAACCAATGAAGAAGGTACGCTCAGTCAAGTTAAATAAAAAAATAATAAATAATAAAAACACAGAAACAATATTTCAGTTTTTTTGTGGCTTGTAGCGGGCCTATAACTGAGGTTTAAAAAACTGACCTGAAATTTTCTCTCACGTTGTGAACTGGAATATATAGATATTGAATATACATGCAAGCCAACAAAAAGGGTGATTAGTTTCCTTTCAGAAAACGTAAATTAATTGGAATTATCTCGACTAGTAGTGGTTTAGCAGCACCCTGACCAACCATACCCTCAAAATGCAAACTTAGGACCCAAAGAAGGACAAATCAGCCATTTCAAGCCTCTCTACATGGTCCAACCCGATGAAGTCGTCGGCTCCCCTTCTAAATCCGATCATTACGAAAAAAACAAGCGCTCCACGAAGTTTGATGCTGTTGTCAGGTCTGTCCCCATCAGTTTTAGTTTCCTGCCTCACTACATCACGCCAGGCGCGCGCTCGCTCTCTCTCTCTCTCTCTCTCTCTTCCACGTCATTGTCTTATTTCCCGTTAGAAAGCGTGGTCGGTGTGACAGGAACCTATCAGGAACCTATGCACGGATGTAAACATTTCGAAACTTGAACCCGGACTAACCTATCAATTGTGTTGACGAAGCGAAACTGTGGGACAATTGTTTGGAGGGTTTGGTGGGTGGGTGTTTGGGGGTTTAACGTCCGTTTCCACCACATACGCAATTGTTTGGAGGGTTGGGTGGGTGGGTGTTTGGGGGTTTAACGTCCTTTTCCACCACATACGCAATTGTTTGGAAATAGATAGAGGGGAAGAGAAGCGAGAAAGATGGAGCGAGGGGATGGAGGGGGATGGGGAGGGGTGGTGAGTAGTTGAGAGCGGTGGAGGGGGGGGGGTGTTGTAGTGTTTTATCTGATTTGCCCATAGATGGCCTGTAACTACTTGAAGTGAAACTGCCTGATTGTTCTGGGCTTGTTTTGGCAGTCTGGAGTCCGGCATTGTGTTCAACTTCAACCAGTACTTTACAGTTCTGACAGTGCTATTCATATGTTGTATATATATATAGGGAATGCCAGCCACTCTTACCGTACATCATCAGATATGGTTCAGGGTTCGAATATCAACACCCATGAACTTTCTCAGTCAAAGTAAAACTCAGATAAATATATACCACAGGCGCTACCTGCACATCAAATAGCTTAAACGTCATGTGTGTGTGTGTGTGTGTGTGGGGGGGGGGGGGGGGTCTGCCCTTCAAGCGCGACTGGTGGTCCACAACACAATGCGATGTTTAAGTCTCCCACTCTGGTCGTTGTGACAGGAACCTATACACGGATGTAAGCACTGGACACTTGAACCCAGACTAACCCGTCAAATGTGTTGACGAAGCGAAACTGTGAATCAGAGAATTGTTTGCAAATAGCTACACGGAGTGTAAAGTCCCATGGTGTCACGTGACATGGAATGTGCGAGGGGTCGCTACTTTACGAGGAGAACTCATCGATATCGTTCTGTTTCAACCAATATCTCCCAAATCTTTGCATCAACAGCAAAGCCGCCATTCACATTAGAACTGTTCCTGTGCAAATATTTGGTTGTGTAGATTTAGCACACGCCACTCCTGAAGTTTGTGTGTTCATTTATATACGTTATAACCACATTTGACGGATGCACTTCTATATATTTAAGACAGGTCGAATAGTGGTTTATACAGTTCCCATTGGCATGTTAAATATGTCATGCTCATTTCAATCACAGCGACCTTCTGTAGAACCATCATCTTTTCCCTTAATATTGATACAAATAGGTGTGTATTGGATGTTGGTATGTAGGTAGGTGTCCTTATATGCATGTATGACTATACGTATGTGTGTATGTATGTATGTATGTATGTATGTATGTATGTATGTATGTATCTATGTATGTATGTATGTATGTATGTATGTATGTATGTATGTGTGTATGTATGTATGTATGTATGTATGTATGTATGTGTGTATGTATGTATGTATGTATGTATGTATGTATGTATGTATGTATGTATGTATGTATGTATGTATGTATGTGTGTATGTATGTATGTATGTATGTATGTATGTATGTATGTATGTATCTATGTATGTATGTATGTATCTATGTATGTATGTATGTATGTATCTATGTATGTATGTATGTATGTATCTATGTATGTATGTGTATGTATGTATGTATGTATGTATGTATGTATGTATGTATGTATGTATGTTGTATGTATGTATGTATGTATGTATGTATGTATGTATGTAAGTATCTATGTATGTATGTATGTATGTATGTATGTATGTATGTATGTATGTATGTATGTATGTATGTATGTATGTAAGTATCTATGTATGTTTGTATGCTTTTTATTCGTATTTATTTCATTGATTATTTATCTATTATTCATGTATTTAGTTCTATCGTCAACTATCGGTGGTCGGTGGTCTAGTGGTTAAGAGACTTGTCACCAGTGCGGGGAGGTCAGAGGTTCGAGTCCCACTCGGGGCAAAGAATTTTTCATTCTCGTTTATGGCACTGTTCATTCGGGCCGATCGTCGGGGGTTCTCTCCGGGTACTCCGGCTTCCTCCCCCTTTGCTTTGAAAATGTCCAGCCCACCAAATTTGAAAAAATAAATGCAATTCTAAATTCCGAAATTTAAATAGCTGAGCTGACCCTCCGCATCACGTGACTGTAATGTGTTTATGTCCAGTGTGTGAGAGAATGCGTGTGATTCACGTGAGCGTGCGTATTGGGTTCAGTTCGAGGCGCTTTGAGCCGAATCATGAAATTGAGTAAAGCGCCTATACAATACTCATTATTATTATTGTTGTTAACTATTATTATGCCTTGGGTGATCAAGCTGGGTAGATGAAACACTTTTCGGTGGCTTGAGGCCATGGAAGCTCTGACTAAAAGCTGCAATTTTATTGGTTGATATCATGCTGTACAGCTCATTGGTGACGTGTACAGACCGTAACACGTCATTTAAGTGTTATCCCCGAGTATGATAGATAGAGTGTGTGACAACCTAATGTCTCTATGGAAACGTTCAGTACGAGAGATAAGACTCAGTTGAAACTGGGACAGACCCTTCATCATGTACAGGCCTTATTTCCCGTTAGGAAGCGTGGTCGGTGTGATAGGAACCTGTGTACGGATGTAAACATTTCGATACTTCAACCCGCACTTCAACTGTTAAGTGTATTGCCGAAGTGAAACTGAATCAGACAATTGTTTAGAACTAATCAAGGATGGTAATGATCGGCATGCGTTTCGTGTCGTTCTCCTTCTTGTTATATATTCACAGTCGGCTGTATGTGTATGATGATCAGTAATGGTAGTAGTAGTAGTAGAAGAAGTAGTATTACTAAACACAATAGTAAAAATAATAATAGTAATCATAAAAGTAATAATAATTCTAGTAATAATTATAATGATAATAGTGATTATAATGGTTCAGCTGAAAGAGGAGGGGGAAGGGG
>JACVVK020000430.1:85000-112500 GCA_018292915.2 Batillaria attramentaria | reverse complement strand
TATTATCTGTAGTGTTATTATTATCTGTAGTGTTGTTATTATCTGTAGTGTTATTATTATCTGTAGTGTTATTATCTGTAGTGTTGTTGTTATCTGTAGTGTTATTATTATCTGTAGTGTTATTATTATCTGTAGTGTTATTATTATCTGTAGTGTTATTATCTGTAGTGTTGTTATTATCTGTAGTGTTATTATTATCTGTAGTGTTGTTATTATCTGTAGTGTTATTATCTGTAGTGTTGTTGTTATCTGTAGTGTTATTATTATCTGTAGTGTTATTATCTGTAGTGTTGTTATCTGTAGTGTTATTATTATCTGTAGTGTTGTTATTATCTGTAGTGTTATTATCTGTAGTGTTATTATTATCTGTAGTGTTATTATTATCTGTAGTGTTATTATTATCTGTAGTGTTGTTATTATCTGTAGTGTTATTATTATCTGTAGTGTTGTTATTATCTGTAGTGTTATTATCTGTAGTGTTGTTATCTGTAGTGTTATTATTATCTGTAGTGTTATTATTATCTGTAGTGTTGTTTTATGTTTAGTGTATTGTATATCTGTAGTGTTTTCTAGTATTTTTCTGTCTGTTGTTATATGTGTTATTATTATCTGTAGTGTTATTATTATCTGTAGTGTTGTTATTATCTGTAGTGTTATTATCTGTAGTGTTATTATCTGTAGTGTTGTTATTATCTGTAGTGTTGTTATTATCTGTAGTGTTATTATTATCTGTAGTGTTATTATCTGTAGTGTTGTCATCTGTAGTGTTATTATTATCTGTAGTGTTATTATCTGTAGTGTTATTATTATCTGTAGTGTTGTTATTATCTGTAGTGTTATTATTATCTGTAGTGTTATTATCTGTAGTGTTATTATTATCTGTAGTGTTATTATTATCTGTAGTGTTGTTATTATCTGTAGTGTTATTATTATCTGTAGTGTTGTTATTATCTGTAGTGTTATTATTATCTGTAGTGTTATTATCTGTAGTGTTGTTATTATCTGTAGTGTTATTATATCTGTAGTGTTGTTATTATCTGTAGTGTTATTATTATCTGTAGTGTTATTATTATCTGTAGTGTTGTTATTATCTGTAGTGTTGTTATTATCTGTAGTGTTGTTATTATCTGTAGTGTTATTATTATCTGTAGTGTTGTTATTATCTGTAGTGTTATTATTATCTGTAGTGTTATTATTATCTGTAGTGTTATTATTATCTGTAGTGTTATTATCTGTAGTGTTGTTATTATCTGTAGTGTTGTTATCTGTAGTGTTGTTATTATCTGTAGTGTTATTATCTGTAGTGTTATTATTATCTGTAGTGTTTTATTATCTGTAGTGTTATTATTATCTGTAGTGTTGTTATTATCTGTAGTGTTATTATCTGTAGTGTTGTTATTATCTGTAGTGTTATTATTATCTGTAGTGTTGTTATTATCTGTAGTGTTATTATTATCTGTAGTGTTATTATTATCTGTAGTGTTATTATTATCTGTAGTGTTATTATCTGTAGTGTTATTATTATCTGTAGTGTTATTATCTGTAGTGTTTTATTATCTGTAGTGTTATTATCTGTAGTGTTGTTATCTGTAGTGTTATTATTATCTGTAGTGTTATTATCTGTAGTGTTATTATTATCTGTAGTGTTATTTATCTGTAGTGTTATTATTATCTGTAGTGTTATTATTATCTGTAGTGTTATTTATCTGTAGTGTTTTTATTATCTGTAGTGTTATTATTATCTGTAGTGTTGTTACTTAATCTGTAGTGTTATTATTATCTGTAGTGTTGTTATTATCTGTAGTGTTGTTATTATCTGTCGTGTTGTTATTATCTGTAGTGTTATTATCTGTAGTGTTATTATCTGTAGTGTTATTATCTGTAGTGTTATTATTATCTGTAGTGTTATTATTATCTGTAGTGTTGTTATTATCTGTAGTGTTATTATTATCTGTAGTGTTATTATTATCTGTAGTGTTATTATTATCTGTAGTGTTATTATCTGTAGTGTTGTTATTATCTGTAGTGTTGTTATCTGTAGTGTTGTTATTATCTGTAGTGTTGTTATCTGTAGTGTTTTATTATCTGTAGTGTTGTTATTATCTGTAGTGTTATTATTATCTGTAGTGTTGTTATTATCTGTAGTGTTGTTATCTGTAGTGTTGTTATTATCTGTAGTGTTGTTATTATCTGTAGTGTTATTATTATCTGTAGTGTTATTATTATCTGTAGTGTTTATTATCTGTAGTGTTGTTATTATCTGTAGTGTTATTATTATCTGTAGTGTTGTTATTATCTGTAGTGTTGTTATCTGTAGTGTTATTATTATCTGTAGTGTTGTTATTATCTGTAGTGTTATTATTATCTGTAGTGTTATTATTATCTGTTGTGTTATTATTATCTGTAGTGTTATTATCTGTAGTGTTATTATTATCTGTAGTGTTATTATTATCTGTAGTGTTATTATCTGTAGTGTTATTATTATCTGTAGTGTTGTTATTATCTGTAGTGTTGTTATTATCTGTAGTGTTGTTATTATCTGTAGTGTTATTATTATCTGTAGTGTTGTTATTATCTGTAGTGTTATTATTATCTGTAGTGTTATTATTATCTGTAGTGTTATTATCTGTAGTGTTATTATTATCTGTAGTGTTATTATTATCTGTAGTGTTATTATTATCTGTAGTGTTATTATCTGTAGTGTTGTTATTATCTGTAGTGTTATTATTATCTGTAGTGTTATTATTATCTGTAGTGTTGTTATTATCTGTAGTGTTATTATTATCTGTA
This sequence comes from Batillaria attramentaria, assembly GCA_018292915.2. Lineage (NCBI taxonomy): Eukaryota > Metazoa > Mollusca > Gastropoda > Batillariidae > Batillaria > Batillaria attramentaria. The sequence goes on along the minus strand of JACVVK020000430.1, from coordinate 109,710 downwards.
GTGTTATTATTATCTGTATGTTTTATTATCTGTAGTGTTATTATCTGTAGTGTTGTTATTATCTGTAGTGTTGTTATCTGTAGTGTTGTTATTATCTGTAGTGTGTTATCTGTAGTGTTATTATTATCTGTAGTGTTATTATTATCTGTAGTGTTATTATCTGTAGTGTTGTTATTATCTGTAGTGTTATTATTATCTGTAGTGTTATTATTATCTGTAGTGTTATTATTATTATCTGTAGTGTTGTTATTATCTGTAGTGTTTATTATCTGTAGTGTTATTATCTGTAGTGTTGTTATTATCTGTAGTGTTATTATCTGTAGTGTTATTATTATCTGTAGTGTTATTATTATCTGTAGTGTTATTATCTGTAGTGTTATTATTATCAGTAGTGTTGTTATTATCTGTAGTGTTGTTATCTGTAGTGTTATTATTATCTGTAGTGTTATTATCTGTAGTGTTGTTATCTGTAGTGTTGTTATTATCTGTAGTGTTGTTTTATCTGTAGTGTTGTTATCTGTAGTGTTGTTATCTGTAGTGTTGTTATTATCTGTAGTGTTGTTATTATCTGTAGTGTTGTTATCTGTAGTGTTGTTGTCTGTAGTGTTGTTATTATCTGTAGTGTTATTATCTGTAGTGTTGTTATCTGTAGTGTTGTTATTATCTGTAGTGTTGTTATCTGTAGTGTTGTTATCTGTAGTGTTGTTATTATCTGTAGTGTTGTTATCTGTAGTGTTGTTATTATCTGTAGTGTTGTTTTTATCTGAAGAATCTACGCCACCTGCGAGAGAGAAAACTTCGAAACTGAATCAGACTCTAAATCACGTGGGTTGACCAGGACGTTAATCTCTAAAACGCCCACAAACAAACCCTCCCTATCACGTGAGTCCCCGCTACCCCTCCTACAGTCCCCCCCTCCCCCCCCCCCTCTCTTTCTCTCTCTCTCTCTGTCATCCATGTGATGGGCTTATTTCCCGTTGGGAAGCGTGGTCGGTGTGATAGGAATGTATGCACGGATGTAAACATTCGAAACTTAAATGAACCCGGACTGACCTATCAAGTGTGATCACGTAGCGAAACTGTGAATCATATAATTGTTTACAAATAGCTACACGGGGTGTAACGTCCCTTGGTGTCACGTGACATGGAATGTCTAAGGAGTCGCTAGTATACGACGAGAAATCATCGATATTACTCTGTTTCGGCCAGTATCTCTCGAATTGATGCATCAACAGCAAAACCGCCATTCACATTAGAACTGTTCAAACAATCTTACTCATATTAAGATATTAGGACCAATTAAAGTTCTAGCACCTATTTCACATCACATTATCATATATGACGTCACAAGTCACATCACATTATCATATATGACGTCACGATTCACATCACATTATCATAATCAGACATGCACCACATTTCATCAATCACTCTAATCGAGCACCCCCGACATAAATACAAATGGTATATACGGTGGTGTTTGTCTGCATGTGCCCGGCTGTCTTTTGTTGTGTCTACCACATTCGCACAGCTGAATTTATGCAGCAAACTTTCCCCTGTCTGTATCTGTGTCCGCATCTACATTCTGTGTCAATACACAAAAACACACTTGGTTATGTGTGATAGGAACCTGTGTACGGATGTAAACATTTCGATAATTCAGCCCGCACTTCAACTGTCACGATTGTTGCCGAAGTGAAACTGAATCAGACAATTGTTTAGAATTAATCAAGGATGGTAATGATCGACATGCGTTTCGTGTCGTTCTCCTTCTTTTTATATATTCACAGTCGGCTGTATGACGTTATTGTGTATAATGATAATGGTAGTAGTAGCAGTATCACAATAGTAATAATAATAATTATAATAATAATAGTGATTATATCTTCTTATAATTGTTCAGCTGAAAGAGGACGGGGGGGGGGGGGGCAGTTTTTTCCGCTCGTGGCCTGCTCTCTCTCTCTCTCTCTCTCTCTCTCACACACACACACACACACACACACACATACACACACATACACACACACATACACACACATACACACACACACACACACACACACACACACACACACACACACGAAAGAGAGAGAGAGAGAGAGGCGGATGTAAAATGCTCGCTCAACAGAGCCCACGCTGACATATCAAATGGAACCCATTGTTCCCCGGTCACGTGATACTTCTCAGGGCCACACAGCCGTGTTTCCCTGTAAAGGCTACACAGAACGGATAACGGATTTCACAGAAAATGCTGTATATTCCTGTTTAACATAACGCTGTGCATGACATATCCTAGAAATACTTTAAAATTCACCGGAATAAATCACAAAAATCCAGCAGCCAAAGTCTCATGTGTAGGCTACATTCAAATAAATTCTAATATTCCGCTTTTTTGCAATGCTAGCAGTAAACCACTGAGTGGGTGATGGATAGTCATAACTCACACTTGTTTCCTTACTAGTTTCGGACGTAAAGCACTCATAGTTAACTCCGTGAAAGTTTGCACTGGCGAGTGATATATATTACCTACTGTCATTATAATTATTACTATAAAAACAAAACCAAAAAAGCCTGTAAAATACTTATTGTCATTAAAAATATTACTTTAAAAAGACAACAACAAAAAAACCAAAAACAAAAAAAGTGTAATGACTATTGTCATTATTATCGTTATTTCAAATCAACAACCAATAAACGCCTATGTAATACCTATTATCACTACAATTATTACTTTAAAAAAAAAAAAAAACGCCTGTATAACACCTATTGTCACTATAATTATTACTTTAAAATAACAACCCCCAAAACCGCCTGTATAACTCCTATTGTCACTATAATTATTACTTTAAAATAACAACCACAACAAAACCGCCTGTATAACTCCTATTGTCACTATAATTATTACTTTAAAATAACAACCACAACAAAACCGCCTGTATTACACCTATTGTCAATATCATTATTACTTTAAAATAACAACCACCAAAAAAACGCCTGTATAACGCCTATTGTCACTATAATTATTACTTTAAAATAACAACAACCAAAAACGCCTGTATAACAACTATTGTCACTATAATTATTACTTTAAAATAACAACCACAACAAAACCGCCTGTATAACACCTATTGTCACTATAATTATTACTTTAAAATAACAACCACCAAAAACCGTCTGTATAACACCTATTGTCACTACAATTATTACTTTAAAATAACAACAACAACAAAAACGCCTGTATAACACCTACTGTCACTATAATTATTACTTTAAAATAACAACCACCAAAAAACGCTGTATAACACCTATTGTCACTATAATTATTACTTTAAAATAACAACAACAACAAAACCGCCTGTATAACACCTATTGTCAATATCATTATTACTTTAAAATAACAACCGCCAAAGAACGCCTGTATAACACCTATTCTCACTATAATTATTACTTTACAATAACAACAACAACAAAACCGCCTGTATAACACCTATAATTGTCACTATCATTATTACTTTAAAATAACAACCACCAAGGAACGCCTGTATAACACCTATTGTCACTATCATTATTACTTTAAAATAACAACCACCAAAAAACGCTGTATAACACCTATTGTCACTATAATTATTACTTTAAAATAACAACAACAACAAAACCGCCTGTATAACACCTATTGTCACTATCATTATTACTTTAAAATAACAACCACCAAAGAACTCCTGTATAACACCTATTGTCACTATAATTATTACTTTAAAATAACAACCACCAAAAAACGCCTGTATAACACCTATTGTCACTATAATTATTACTTTAAAATAACAACCACCAAAGAACACCTGTATAACACCTATTGTCTATAATTATTACTTTAAAATAACAACAACAACAAAACCGCCTGTATAACACAGATTGTCACTATAATTATTACTTTAAAATAACAACCACCAAAAGCCGCCTGTATAACACCTATTGTCACTATAATTATTACTTTAAAATAACAACAACAACAAAACCGCCTGTATAACGCCTATTGTCACTATAATTATTACTTTAAAATAACAACAACAACAACAAAACCGCCTGTATAACACCTATTGTCAATATCATTATTACTTTAAAATAACAACCACCAAAGAACGCCTGTATAACACCTATTCTCACTATCATTATTACTTTAAAATAACAACCACCAAAGAACGCCTGTATAACACCTATTGGCACTATAATTATTACTTTAAAATAACAACCACCAAAAAACGCCTGTATAACACCTATTCTCACTATAATTATTACTTTACAATAACAACAACAACAAAACCGCCTGTATAACACCTATAATTGTCACTATCATTATTACTTTAAAATAACAACCACCAAAGAACTCCTGTATAACACCTATTGTCACTATAATTATTACTTTAAAATAACAACCACCAAAAAACGCCTGTATAACACCTATTGTCACTATAATTATTACTTTAAAATAACAACCACCAAAGAACACCTGTATAACACCTATTGTCTATAATTATTACTTTAAAATAACAACAACAACAAAACCGCCTGTATAACACAGATTGTCACTATAATTATTACTTTAAAATAACAACCACCAAAAGCCGCCTGTATAACACCTATTGTCACTATAATTATTACTTTAAAATAACAACAACAACAAAACCGCCTGTATAACGCCTATTGTCACTATAATTATTACTTTAAAATAACAACAACAACAACAAAACCGCCTGTATAACACCTATTGTCAATATCATTATTACTTTAAAATAACAACCACCAAAGAACGCCTGTATAACACCTATTCTCACTATCATTATTACTTTAAAATAACAACCACCAAAGAACGCCTGTATAACACCTATTGGCACTATAATTATTACTTTAAAATAACAACCACCAAAAAACGCCTGTATAACACCTATTCTCACTATAATTATTACTTTACAATAACAACAACAACAAAACCGCCTGTATAACACCTATAATTGTCACTATCATTATTACTTTAAAATAACAACCACCAAAGAACACCTGTATAACACCTATTGTCTATAATTATTACTTTAAAATAACAACAACAACAAAACCGCCTGTATAATACCTATTGTCACTATAATTATTACTTTAAAATAACAGCCACCAAAAACCGCCTGTATAACACCTATTGTCATTATAATTATTACTTTAAAATAACAACAACAACAAAACCGCCTGTATAACACAGATTGTCACTATAATTATTACTTTAAAATAACAACCCCCAAAACCGCCTGTATAACTCCTATTGTCACTATCATTATTACTTTAAAATAACAACCACAACAAAACCGCCTGTATAACACCTATTGTCACTATAATTATTACTTTAAAATAACAACAACAACAAAACCGCCTGTATAACACCTATTGTCACTATAATTATTACTTTAAAATAACAACAACCAAAAACGCCTGTATAACAACTATTGTCACTATAATTATTACTTTAAAATAACGACAACAAAAAACCGCCTGTATGACACCTATTGTCACTATAATTATTACTTTAAAATAACAACCACCAGAAACCGCCTGTATAACACAGATTGTGTTGAGCTGAGTCAGATGACCCTGTTTGTTTTGTATTGTTTTCACTATGACTGTCTCCACTATGTAAGGTGTTCCACATGTACCTGCATGTGTTGACTTATTTACCGGCTGATTTGTACAGGTGTCTGCCTTCAAAGACAAACAAGGAGGACTGGACCCATCCCATACAGATGTTTCTCTCAATTTCATTCCATTTTGTCTGTTGTGAGGTTGTTGTTGCTGGTATTTGTTCGTTTCTTTGTTGGTTTTTTGTTTGTTTGTTTGTTTGTTTGTTTGTTTGTTTGTTTGTTTTGTTGTTTCTTTTTCTTTCTCTCGTTTAGAATCTGTGGATTTACTGACAGTAGAAGCGAAGTGTGCTTGCAGAGAGACAGGGAGGCGGATGTAAAATGCTCGATCAGCAGAGCCCACGCTGACATAATTCTTGAATGGAACCCATTGTGCCACGGTCACGTGACACTACTCAGCGACACACAGCCGTGTTTCCCTCTAACACACCCAGATCTTGTCCGCCATATTTAAGGCCGTTCTTAACCGGGCGAACCACCAGTCTGGCGAACTTGTTCGGCGAACTGTGTATTGTATACGAACAGGGCAAGCGCACGCACGTACATAGTTCCAGAGGTTCGGCCGGACTAGTTCTCTTTCTTAACCGACCGTTAATGATATGCATACGTGTTGTAGAGATCGCGAAAAGTCACTGCATTTCGATGGAAATTTCTAGACCATCCCAGAACATGCGAGTGCAGTACGTCAGTAGATTACGTGACCCAGGAAAGATTCCGTACTTGCCAGTATGTTACAGAATGTTCTAGATCTGACCTGTTAGTATATAGCAGCACTGCACAGCGTTCTGGGTTCTTCTCTTTCATGAGTTTGTTCTTGCGCATCTTCTGTTATATAAAGTATTGGAGTTCCAGCCTGTTGTATCCCGTGTCTTCTCTGCGAGTGCACCGAGAGAGCGACATAGCAGGAGAAAAATACAACAGAAATATTTGGCGTCGCCGACAGGATTCGACATTGATCTACCTACGAAGGGACAGTACTCTCCAGTACTCAAGAAACTCCAAACTACAGAAGTTGCACCCCTTCAACTGTTGCAGCAGCGAAAATTGACGACTGACCATGGCAGAGACAGCGGAGCTGATAAATTGCTTAGAGAGCAATTAGAACAGCAGAAGGAACAGATGAAGATTCAAATGGAACAGCAGAAGGAACAAATGGAACAGCAGAAGGAACAGATGAAGGAAACAGATGAGGATTCAAGCAAAGCAGCATGAAGAAGAATTAGCAGTTCAAAGAGAGCAGATGGGTGCGTTGATGAAGATGATTCAAGTTCAGACACCGACTTGGGATTCCAGCGCAAGTACCCGTCCTCACACTTCTACTGTTTCGACCGCCGCTATTCCACCTTTCGCTGCCTTTGATTCCACTTCAGAACTGTGGCCTGACTACTGGTCAAGGTTCTGCACATTTCTTGTCGCCAACGCCGTTCCTGGACGACCGCAAGGCTCAAGTCTTCCTCACTAATCAGACTCCGGCTGTCTACAAGCAACTGGCAAATCTGGCTGCTCAACAGAATCCAAAAACGGACATCAACAGCCTGACGATGGACCAAATTGTCAAGTTCATGAAAGAACAATTTGACCCAAAACTGTTCATAGTGCGAGAACGTTTCAAGTTCTGGAGCAACATGGGAACGGAAGCCAGGCGAAACACTCCAGGAGCTGGCAGCCCGTATACGTCAAGACGCGGCTACCTGTGACTTTCCTTCGATCCAAGATCCACAAGATGAAGCTCTTAGGCAGAGATTCAATATGTTCTGTCAACAACGAAGCTGTCTTGAAGGCTCTTTTCAAGGTCAAGGATACCGAGTTGGATTTTGCCAAGGCTGTCAAGATCGCCATAGAGACTGAAGACGCGGCAAAGGTGGCCAAGGAAACTGTCTACGGTTCCAAGCCCAGGCCGGTCAACAAAGTCAAGATGAACAACAAAGGGGGTCAACCAAAGAACCACCAGCAGTCTAACTCCACGACCAGCAATTCAGCAAAGTGCTACAGGTGTGGAAAGGCTCATAAAGCAACAGACTGCTACTACAAAGACTCCAAATGCAACTTCTGTCAGAAGATAGGACATTGGAGGCTGTTTGCAGGAAAAAGCTGCATCAACAGCAACAAGGGGGACGACATCCTGCAAAATCTTCAGTGAAAAGTATCACAAAAGCAGAGCTCGTCAAAGCCATCCTTGGCGAAGTTCCCCAAGATACTCCTAGGTTGGACGTTCCAGTCACAATCCAGGATCAACAGTTCACGATGGAGCTGGACACCGCAACCACAGGAAATTTTGTTTCTGTGCCAGTCTGGAAACAACTGGGAAAACCGAAGCTGGATGACGTCACACATCGGTACGAGTCTGCCAGCAAGCACGATCTACCAGTGTTGGGCACATTCATGGGCCAGACTAAGGACCCAGTGACTGGTAAACAGAGCTCCATTCCCTACATCGTCACCAAGATCCATGATCTCAACCTACTGGGACGAAACGCGATCCAGGCTCTGGGAATTTCAGTGGACAATGCCCTTGGACTGAAGAGCATAGAGAGTCAAGTCAAGAGCGAGGGTGCAAAAGAATCGCATCCGAAGACCTCCAGCACAACTTATGCTTCTCTTCAAAAGGATTGCCACACTCTCTGCGACAAGTTTCCCAGATCTCTTCAAGGAAGAATTGGGATGTCTGAAGGATTTTGAGCTGGAAGTAAAGTTCAAGTCCGACGCGAAGCCGGTTTTTCACAAGGCTAGGCCGGTTCCTTTCGCTCTTCGTGATGACCTGACGAAAGGCTACGAAGAAGGCATCGCCAAAGGAGTCTGGAAGCCAGTCCAGTTCAACGACTATGGAACACCAGTTGTTCCAATTCGTAAGACAAACAGTACAGGCGCCCTGAAGCCAAAACTGCGGATCTGTGGTGACTACTCAGTCGGGATCAACGATCAACTTGCTGATCACCGTCACCCCATGCCTCTCCCAGAGGAACTGATGCAAAAGCTGGGAGGAGGATTCGGTTACACAAAGATCGACCTCGCTGATGCCTACAACCAGATCAAGCTGGCACCAGAAAGTCAACGCAGACTAGCCCTCAGCACTCACCGTGGGGTACTTCTGCAACAACGACTACCTTTCGGAATCAAGTCAGCACCTGGTTATTTTCAGGAGATCATGGAAAATCTGACCAGTGATCTGCCTGGAGTTGCCGTCTTCCAAGATGACATACTCACCAGCGGGAAGGATGCCAAAGATCATCTGAGCAATCTGGAACGACTACTCACGCGTCTGAACGACAAAGGACTCAGATGCCGTCGTGAAAAATGCCTGTTTGCTCAACCCAGTGTGGAATACCTTGGACACACTCTATCGGCTGAAGGAATCTCCAAAGGATCCAAAGTCGAGGCAGTCTTGAAGATGCCACCACCTACGGATGTCTCAAGCTTGAAGTCTTTTCTGGGCTCAGTACAATTCTACGGGAAATTCATCCCAAACCTGGCTACTATGGCAGAGCCGCTCTACCGCCTGACAAAGAAGGCAAGTCCCTGGAAGTGGGGAGAAGAGGAACAAGCAGCTTTTGAACAGCTGAAGAATGTGCTTTCCTCTAATCAGGTCCTTGTACACTTCGACCCAGAAAAGCCTGTGGGGCTGGCTTGTGACGCATCCAACGTTGGAATTGGAGCAGTACTGTTTCATCGCTATCCGGATGGAAGCGAGCGCCCAATTGCCAATGTGTCCAAGACTCTTACAGCTGCAGAAAGAAACTACAGCCAAATCCACAAGGAAGCCCTAGCCATCATCTATGGTTTGCGGAAATTCTACCAGTATCTGTACGGACGACAGTTCATACTGGTGACTGATCACAAGCCCCTGACGGCGCTGTTCGGACCAAAGAAAGGGACACCACTTCTTGCAGCTAACAGACTAGCTCGGTGGGCCCTATGGCTGAACCAGTTCGACTACACGATCGAGTACCGGAAAACTGCAGATCACGGCAATGCAGATGCCCTCAGTCGCTTGCCTTCTGGAGACGACATCGACTTTGACAGGGAGGAGAGTGGGGAAGACACGGACATGGTGTGCGCCATCCGAGTTCTCAGTCTTCAAGTCAAACCTTTCGACTCCAACATCCTTCGTCAAGAGTCAGGCAAAGATCCAGTGATAGCTACAGTGATGCGCTACGTGCGCGAAGGGTGGCCGCTGAAGCACGCTGAGATCAACGAAGATGTCAGAAAGTTCCAGAAGTTGTTCGATTCTCTCAGTATCTGCAACGGATGCCTCATCTATGGTACAAGAGTTGTGATTCCACAAAGCCTGCAGCCCAAGATCCTTGATCTTCTGCACATCGGGACACTTCGGCATGGAACGCATGAAGCAGTTGGCAAGAACTGCAGTATACTGGCCCGGTATCGACGCTGCAATAGAGATGACGAGTCGACGATGTGACTCCTGCGGCGAACATCAAAACAAGCCATCCAAACCGCCAGTTCATCCCTGGATGTTACCAGAGAAGCCATGGAGCCGAGTTCACTTGGACCACGCCATCAACTTCATGGGCACCAACTGGCTGGTGATCACGGATGCTTACTCAAAGTACCCATGCATCCACCCAACGTCATCCACGTCCACTAGAGCTACTCTAGACCTGCTGGAAGAAGACTTCGCTCACTTCGGATACCCACACACGTTGGTCTCCGACAATGCAACCACCTTTGTTTCTGAAGAGTTCCAGAGCTGGTGCAAGGAACGTGGGATCACGCACCTGACAGGAGCGCCCTATCATCCTGCTACCAATGGAGCTGCAGAACGGCTGGTGCAGACTTTCAAGCAAGCTCTCAGGAAGTCTTCTCTGCCCCCGAAGCGAGCACTTCAAGAGTTTCTTATGCAGTACCGGAGAATGCCGACATCCTGCGGATTCTCTCCGAGTGAACTCTTGATGTCCAGACAGATTCGGACAAGGATCGACACTTTGCTTCCCTCGCCAGCACACATAGCTCAGGGCAAGCAATCCAAGGAGGCATCTAAAACTCAGGTGACTCCGGACCCTGGAGGTGTCGCCAAGGTGACCAGGCAGTACAAGGCTGGAGATCCAGTATACGCACTGTACTATGGACCTCACCATGCCAAGCAGCCCAGATGGGTACCAGCAGTGGTCAAGAAGTCTACGGGTACTCGCTGCTTCAACGTCAAGGTAGTTCCTCGTGGCCCAGTTCGGAGACGACACTGGGAACAGTTGCGCCCACGTTACGCTTCTGAAGAGGACAGCGAACCTGGCGATTCAGCAGATGCCTCTGAGCTCCCGATCGACCATCCCATGGAGATTCTGGAGAACGTGCCACCGACACAGAACCAGAGCAGACCACGACTGCCCAGGACCAAGCCACCTGTTCCCGAGTATGGTCCAGACAACCCCAGACGATCCAAAAGAACACCAAAACCCAGAGACAGACTTTGTTGTTGAAGTTTGTTGTGAAACAACAATTTTGGTAGGGAGGTGTTGTAGAGATCGCGAAAAGTCACTGCATTTCGATGGAAATTTCTAGACCATCCCAGAACATGCGAGTGCAGTAACGTCAGTAGATTACGTGACCCAGGAAAGATTCCGTACTTGCCAGTATGTTACAGAATGTTCTAGATCTGACCTGTTAGTATATAAGCAGCACTGCACAGCGTTCTGGGTTCTTCCTCTTTCATGAGTTTGTTCTTGCGCATCTTCTGTTAATAAAGTATTGGAGTTCCAGCCTGTTGTATCCCGTGTCTTCTCTGCGAGTGCACCGAGAGAGCGACATAGCAGGAGAAAAATACAACAATACGTCATCGCCCGAACAAGGCGGACTCGGAAGTTGAGACAATCGTAAAGAACCAAAATGGGCGCCTTCATAGATCGAGACGACCAGGCATTTGCGGTAGTTATCGTTTTGAGTGAACTCTTGGAAGCCGAGGAAGAGGAGATAAGAGGAAAAGAGCGCAAGAGAGGGAAATGTGAAGTGAGTCGATAGCCGCGATGCCGTCCGCCATTTTCCTCAAGTTTGTACATGCGCACAACAGCTCTCCCCGAGCAACCAATCAGAGCGCAGGATCGGCAAAAGGATCGCGAGGGTTCCCACGACACGCTATGCAGTCCTCGAACCTAGTTCGCCGAACCTTTCGAACCAGGGTTTCCGCACAAGTATTTGGTCGGTTAAGAAACAACGTGCGCGAACCTAGTTCGCCGTACTCTCCGAACCTAGTTCGCGAACCAAAAGTCTGTCCGGTTAAGAACGGCCTTTAGATCAGTTGCTTCCTTCTTGTCACGTTCAACATGAAGTCAATGTGTAACGTTACAAACGGCAGTCAAACCTTGTGAACTGAAAGTTGTTGGGTTTTTGTGTTTGTTTGGGTTTGTTTTTTTTTTATGTACGATTCCTGTACAGTAACTGGAAGTAGCTTCTATACAAATGTCTGCACCATAGACACAGACAACTACAGATACAGAGAAGTGTATAAACATTTGGAGTGTGTATACCCAAATGTACACGTCATAGGAATGTGTATTGGTGTTGTTCATTCACTCATCGCAGTCTCATCCCATACATACACTGTACAAACTACATTAAATGACGACACGTAATAATGAGTAGTCTCGGCTAAGTAAACACACAACACACGAAACCACTCTCACACACTCGAAACACTCCCAAGCATAAACATGGACCACACACACACACACACACACACACACACACACACACACACACACACACACATTGTCTGCCGTCTACCCCCCCCCCCCCCCCGGCCCATCCTCTTCTTCCTATTCAAACACATTCTCACACACATACCATCTTTATATGAAAAATAGTATTTCGAAGTAGTTGTCTGAGAAACTCAATGGGAAAGTAAGAGACAGAGGCAGAATTGGGTTCATCGTCCATACAAGCATCAAATTTACACAAGTCAGAATTCGGCAACCTCCAATCGTTGTCAGGATTTCACGGTTTTACATGTGAAGGCCGAAATAGCAAGTCTTGTCAAATGCGTAGAGGGTGAAACTGGTTCGTGTAGACTGTATTAAAAACAAGGAGATGAAGTAGAGAGTGAGACAGGTCCGTGTATATTGTAATTAAAACAAAGAGATGAAGTAGAGAGTGAGACAGGTCCGTGTAGACTGTAATAAAAACAAAGAGATGAAGTAGAGAGTGAGACAGGTCCGTGTAGACTGTAATAAAAACAAAGAGATGAAGTAGAGAGTGAGACAGGTCCGTGTAGACTGTAATAAAAACAAAGAGATGAAGTAGAGAGTGAGACAGGTCCGTGTAGACTGTAATAAAAACAAAGAGATGAAGTAGAGAGGGAAAAAGCAAATGTGCCTTTAACGTAGGTGTAGACAACATACCTGAGTGTTGGACACTGTCTTCTAGGTTCCTGTGTGTGTATCAGGAGAGAGAGACGAGCACACGGACACTTCCGGCGGATATCGCAGTGTTATTATGTAATACGTAGACTGACGTCTTGTTATTTGCCAATGTTACACCCCAGAGAACACACGGTCGTGATACTGACGACACACTGAACTGGCGACACTCTAAGCTGTCTATGTAGTCGTACACACTTCACACTTACTTCACGAGTAGTGTTATTCACCAATGTTACACCCCAGAAAACACAGTGTCATGATACTGACGACACACTGGGTTGTCTATACAGTCATACACACTTCACACTTGTTTCACGAATAGTGTTATTCACCAATGTTACACCCCAGAGAACACAGTGCCATGATACTGACGACACATTGGGCTGTCTATACAGTCATACACACTTCACACTTACTTCACGAGTAGTGTTATTCACCAATGTTACACCCCCAGACAACACAGTGTCATGATACGTACGAGCACTGACACAAACCGGCACAAGTTTGATCAAAACAGTAACATGTCTAGTCCGCTGGATGAAGTCTTAGAGAAGTTATTGTTTAAAATCAGTCCTGTAACTCTTCCCAGCAGAACTGAAAGTACACAAAGACGTGACCGACTTAACAACAGATGATACTGTAATACTATGTCATATTGCACGGACGTTGAGCAGTCACAATGTTCCAACTGATGAAAGCAACTGATTATATCTTCCTGTTGTGCTGACGTCACCCACATCACAGCGCGGGACTTTCTGCATGCGTGCGGTATCATGCTCGCGTTTTTCATGGGGGATATACACGTGACCGGCGCAGTACGATGAGTAAAATAAAAATAAATAAATGAATACAGTTTATATAGCGCCTATCTGTTTTCTACGAAACACTCTTTGCGCTCACACACACACACACACACACACACACACACACACACACACACACACACACTGAGTGCGGATGAAACAGTGGTCGGTCTACAGCTCGAAAGCTTGCCTAAAGAGGTAGGTCTTCAAATGGGCCTTAAATTGAGTCAGCGTGGGAAGGTCCCTAATGGTGACAGGTAAAGCGTTCCAGACAGAGGGGGCGGCGTAAGAAAATGAACGACCGCCAGCTGACTTCAGAGTTGTTCTTGGAACCTTTAATAACAGTTTTTCTGATGATGAACGGAGAGTACGGGAGTGCTGGTAGGTTGTAAGCATTGCAGACAGGTACAGAGGGAGAGAGCCATCGAAATGGCGGTACGCCAGTGTTGCAATTTTGAACTGGATGCGGAAAGGGATTGGAAGCCAGTGCAGCTGTTTCAGAAGGGGAGTGACATGGTCTCTTCTGCGTTTTCTAAGAATAAGGCGAGCGGCGTTGTTTTGCACGCGCTGTAGCCTTTGCATTTGCTCAGAGGAGATTCCATACATGACAGAATTACAGTAATCTAGCCGGGAAGTAATGGTGGCATTGACAAGTGTAGCGGCAGCGGTTTCGGATAAGTATGAACGGATGGAGAGCATGAGCGACAGACCTGGCTAATGTGGTCCTCCATAGAAAGCGTCTGGTCAAGAGTGACACCGAGGTACTTAACTGAGGGTTTGAACGTTATACTCTCATCAGCTATAGACACCGAGTTGCTGTCTACCTGCTTCAGCCTGTGCTCTGTACCTGCCAGCATGACTTCCGTCTTATCTGTGTTCAGCATCAGTTTGTTACTGTTCATCCATGACAAGATATCAACAATACAGGATTGGATGCAATCTTGAGCTGAGACAAAAGCCTCTGGTGTTGCACACTGTGATAACTCTGTATCGTCTGCATATTTGTGGAAAGAACACTGATGCTGGTTTATAATGTCTGACAGGGGCTGTGAGTAAAGCGTAAAGAGGACAGGGCCAAGCACTGAGCCCTGAGGGACTCCGAAGGCTAGAAGACTTGGTGTGGAACGCACATCGCGAACACATACCGACTGGTAGCGATCGCTAAGGTAGGATGCGAACCAGGTGAGCACCGTCCCGCGAAAACCGAAGGTAGTCTCAAGCCTTTGGAGAAGGATCGAGTGGTCGAGCGTGTCGAATGCGGCGCTCAGGTCAAGGAGAGCCACCAGAGAGACATGTCTCTCATCCGCATTGGACAGCAACTCACCCACGACACTAAGCACCGCAGTCTCCGTGCTGTGACCGCTCCTATAGGCGGACTGGCGGATTTCAAGTAAACCTTTTTGGCTCAGATGTTTCTGGAGCTGGGCGAGCACAACCTTTGTGTGTGTGTGTGTGTGTGTGTATATAACAATTTCTGTGTCTTTTATAATTCTCAGTGGCATTATTTTCATGCCATTTTATTTCATTTTATTTTTCTTAATTTTGCAAGCGCTTAAAGCTTGCTGAGGATAAGCGCTGTATAAATATTCATTATTATTATTATTATTATGATATGTGCGCACATGAAGCACAACGCCCCCCCCCCCACCAGCACCCAGCCCCACCCCCAACACCCCTCCCCCACTCCCGCCTAAAGTTATTTTTATCTTAAATGAACTTTTATACTGATCTTCCCGGTGTGTGTGTGTGTGTGTGTGTGTGTGTGTGTGCAACCGTGTCAGTGTGTGTGCGCGTCTGAGTGCGTACGTGCGTGTGGGGGTGGGGGGGGGGTGGTTGGGGGGGGGGGGGGTCTGTTTGTGTGTGTGTGCAGCGGTCATCATTGTTGAGCTGTGCATAGTATCGTTCACGCATCATCTGTGATTGCCAAGTCAGTCCACCACAAAATAAATACCCGAAAACCTGCCTGACAATCTGTCCTCGCTAAAGTACAACATAAGAGAGAGAGAGAGAGAGAGAGAGAGAGAGAGAGTACTAGTCTATTCCACCCACCTCCTCCTAAATAAATCTAATTATATGGAGAGTACGACGAGCTGAAAGTCGCCGGCCAAACCTGGGAGGCTGCAAAAACATCAGCCAGAGATCGCAGGAAGTGGAGAGGAACTGTCGAGGCCCTATGCTCCACAAGGAGTAAAGAGGAATGATGATGATGATGATGATGATGATGATGATGATATGGAGAGTACAGTTTTCTATTTTCCCAATAATTCTGGTCTTCCGCCTCCCATCGCTTGCGCCACTCGGGACCCACAGGGGCGGCACATGGAAAGGGAAGTAATCAAATTTGTCTTCGGCGAAGCTACACGAATGACTTTCCTTGTGAGCCATTCGTCCACCCCCAACAGTCGCCAAAAGACCTTCCGTTTCATGAGCCAAGACAGGGTGGAGAAACGGCACTTCCCACTAAGCCAGCGAGGCTACACGTCTGTGTAGCGAGGCTTTGGTGTTGCTTCCGTGGGACTATGGGCTGCGATGCATGGAGAGAATACAGGGCGTTAGTCTGAGACTAGCTTGAATAAGCTGTGACTAAAATGGGGCGGTCGGTAGTGTAGTGCTTAAGAGACTTTGCCACCAGTGATAGAGGTCAGGTTCGAGTCGCACTCGGGCTGAAGAATGTTTCCTTCCCGTACGTGGCACCGTTCATTCGGGCCGATCGTCGGGGATTCTCTCCGGGTACTCCGGCTTCCTCCCCCTCTGATTTCGGAAAATTTCAAATTCGAAATTTGAAAAAAAGAAATGCAATTCTAAATTCCGAAACTTAAACAGCTGAGTCGACCCTTCGCACCACATGACTGTAATATGTTCATGTCCAGTGTGTGAGAAATGCGTGTGATTCACGTGAGCGTGCGTGTTGGGTTCCGCTGGCGGCGCTTTGGGCCCAGTCAAGAAACTGAGCAACGCGCCCGCACAATACACAATTATTATTATTATTATTATTAAATGAAAAAAAAGGAGGAAAATGTGCGAGATGTATCAACAGAGCGGGGTGGCTGAATGGTAGAGCGTTGGCCTTCTAATGCTCGTGTGGTGAGTTCACATCCCGGCTGGGGCCAAATATTTGTGCTGGCTTTTTTTTTATCGTTGCGCCGTCCTTGATATCACCCTATGACGGTGATGGAAAAGGACGTTAAACCGCCAAACACCTACCCACCCTCGCATCAGCAGAGATTAGAATCACTCTGTGACAATTCAAGTTCAGAGACAACACGCTAATTAAAGTTCCGACGTAACTGATTTGTCAGTGAGACTGGTTCTGTGTCACAGACTAGACTAACCGCTTTGTATTTCAGCAGCTAGTTGGAAATGTGAAAGGTTTCATGGTTCTTGCATACAAAAGATATGTACACTTTTCGTACGCGATTCAGTGTTTTTTTTTTTTGACAGAAACATTTCCATTTAATTTTGCATCCGGCATGGCTCGGAAAGGTCACGGTCACCCAATAACTATGTTGTTCAGTGTTGTTATTGTTTCAAGTTGTTTATTGGAAGGTGGGGGATGGTGGAGGGGGGGGGGGGGTTGCAGGTACTGTGTTTTCAGCGCGTGTGTGTGTGTCAACAGATACAGACTGAGGAAGTGTTTGTCGGCACCGAGTTTTTCCACCTGTGAGTGTTTCCGGTTACTCGGCACGTACACACACACACACACACACACACACACACACACACACACACACGCGCGCGCACACACACACACACGCGCGCGCACACACACACACACACACACACACACACACACACACACACACACACTCAAGAGACAAACACAAGTGGTATTCAAGAGAGCGTGCTTGCCACGCCAATTCAAGTTCAGAGACAACACGCTAATTAAAGTTCCGACGTAACTGATTTGTCAGTGAGACTGGTTCTGTGTCACAGTTTACGAATGGTCGTTCAGTGCCATGGAAACATTGAAAGGGTGTTTTGAGTGCACGGATTGGGAAGTGATGACAGATTCTTTTGGAGACAACATTGACGATTTAGCAGACTGTATTTCGTTCTACATCAGTTTTAATGTAAATAATGTGATACCCCAGAAGAAGATCAAGTGTTTTGCCAACAATAAGCCATGGGTTACCAAGGAGGTTAAAGACACTCTCAATCGCAAGAAGCGTGCCTTCTTTGATAAGGATGCTGAGAAGATTAAGGCGGTCCAAAAAGAACTGAAAGCAAAGATTAGAGGGGCCAAGGCCACTTATAAGAATAAGTTAGAATCCAAGCTACAGATGAACAATATGAAGGAGGTATGGGATGGCATGAAATTGATCACAGGGTACACAAAGAGTAAAAAATCTGATATGCCTGATGAATCCATACAACGTGCCAATGAGCTTAATCAGTTCTATGCGAGATTTGATGTTCATGATTTTTCTTCCCAGCGTAATAGTCTGTTTGATGAGCTGTCTGTGTCTGATAGTAGACAAGGTGTTAGTCCACCCATTTCATTTGATGAAGATGATGTCAGAAGAAGACTCAGCCAGGTTAAAGTTAACAAGGCAGCCGGTCCTGATGGGATTTTATCTAAGGTACTGAGAGCTTGTGCTGAGCAACTTTGCAGAGTTTTCCACCAGCTGTTCACATTGTCACTGTCCATGTGCAAGGTCCCAGTTTCATGGAAATCATCATGTATTGTGCCTGTCCCAAAGAAGGCAAACGCTCAGTGTCTTAATGATTTTAGACCTGTTGCTTTAACCTCACAGATAATGAAAGTGTTTGAAAGGCTTGTATTGAGCCTCCTCAGGTCTCAGGTTGCTATCTTTGAAGATCCTCTGCAATTTGCATACAGGTTTTCTGTCGGCGTAGAAGATTCTTTATTGTACATGCTTCACAAAACTTATTCACATCTTGAAAATGCCCACAGCTCTGTCAGAATCATGTTCTTCGGTTTTTCGAGCGCGTTTAATACAATCCAGCCACATTTGCTTGCTCAAAAACTCAGAAATATGTCTGTTCACCCCTTTACAATTGCATGGATTGTTGACTATCTCACCTGCAGACCTCAGTATGTCAGACTGCGTAATCATGTCATATCTGATACTATCTCCACATGCACCGGAGCCCCTCAGGGCACGGTCTTATCACCATTTTTGTTCACGTTGTATACATCTGACTGTAGGCATTCTCATGCTGGTTGCCATCTGCAGAAATTTTCAGATGATTCAGCTATTGTGGGCTGTATTTTGAAAGATGATGACACTTCATATAGACTTGAAATACAGAATTTTGTGTCATGGTGCCAGTCAAATTTCTTGGAACTCAATGTCAGCAAAACCAAGGAGATGGTGATTGATTTTAGGAAGAAGAGAGATCCACCTGGCCCTGTTCTTATCAATGACCAAGCTGTAGAAGTCGTTAGTTCTTACAAGTACCTTGGTGTGGTTCTGGATGATAAACTCAACTGGAAAGCTAATTCAGATGCACTCTACAAGAAATCTCAATCCAGGCTGTTCTTTTTAAGGAAGCTTAAATCATTCGATGTTTGCCAGAAAATGCTGTACATGTTTTATCAAAGTGTTGTAGCCAGTGTGCTTTTCTATGCATGTGTGTGTTGGGGTGGGAATGTTTCTAGGCATGATGCAGGCAGGTTTGACAAGTTAGTGAAAAAAGCCAGTTCCACTGTTGGCCTGAGTCTTGACCCCCTTCTTGTGATGGTTGAGAGACGCATGTACAGGAAAACCAGAAGCATCATAGCAAACCCTACACATCCTCTTTGCAGTGTGTTTTTAGAACAACAAAGCTCATTCAGCAGTCGTTACATTACACCCAGGTGTTCCACAGAGCGTTTCCGACGATCATTTATTCCCTATGCTATAAGACTGTTTAATGATACATTAACTGAGTGATGCAGACATACCATTGATTGTAAAGTAGTTTTAAGCACGGTTCTTATTTTTATTCTGTGTCCTCTACATAGGCACCTGTTATGTGACACCCCAGGTTTCTGTCCATTGAGAGAGTCGCTGCATGCTACATAATTTTTTATCTCAATCATTGGCAGCGCATGATGTCTTAATTACATTCAAATTATAATACTGTGATGTTTTGGCTGACTGTGATGTACATGCACTTGACTTCATTCTGTGATAGTAGACTGGCAGACAGACAGGTTCACTGCTTTTTCAGGTCGGGTGGCGTGTGTTTGGGTGTGTGTGTGGGTGCAGAGTGGGGTGGGCAGGTGGGGGGGGGGGGGGCTGAGTGCATACTGTCGGGTGGCATGGATTTCTATTTATTAACTTACTGAATTTGAATTTAATGTTTCCGAGTATCTTCATTTAGTATTGTCTTTTTATCTGTCTTAACTACTCTGTTATGTCTTTTATGAAGTGGTGGCAAACTGAATTTCCCGTTTGGGATTAATAAAGTATTTTGAATTTGAATTTGAATTTGAATTTGAATACAAGGGACATTACACTGGTCGCAGGCTATTTCAGATAGATTTAGCAGTTGCCTCCCTTTGATTGATGTTGTGAGCTTAGAGTAGAAGTGAACAAGTGTCCCTTTAACTGTGAGCCTGGAGTGGTGAACAAAATTAATGCAAACTTAATGCGAGAGAGAGAGAGAGAGAGCACAATGTACAAAACAGAAGACGATTTCTGGATTTATTGTTCTGAGATAAATTTATTGAATTCATGATATACGCCATTGTACGGACAACTTTATCTGACCGTATACACTGAGTAGTATCATAGCACTATGACATTAATAATCTGTACCATTGAATGCCCAGTGGATGCGGGCTCTTGCCACCATCACATGTATCATAGCACTATTACATTAATAATCTGTACCATTGAATGCCCAGTGGATGCGGGCTGTTGCCACCATCACATGTATCATAGCACTATGACATTAATAATCTGTACCATTGAATGCCCAGTGGCTGCGGGCTGTTGCCACCATCACATGTATTATAGCACTATGACATTAATAATCTGTACCATTGAATGCCCAGTGGATGCAGGCTGTTGCCACCATCACATGTTGGCATGTATGATTACTGCTGTACTTGGGACCTCAAAAAAAAAATAAAAAAATTAATGTAACTTTAAGTAACTGTGGGCTTGGAGTAGTTACCAAATGTAACGTTTACTAACCGTGAGCTTGGAGTAGTTAACAAATGTAACCTTTACTAATTGTGAGCTTGGAGTAGTTAACAAATGTAACCTTTACTAACTGTGAGCTTGGAGTAGTTAACAAAACTACTTGCGCTTGCGCAAGGATATTTATGAGGGGGGTGAGCCATCTCGGGCCTGGTTGCACCGCCTGACCCTACACCCAATCAATAGCCATCCTTTCCTTATCACCTGACCTCTGACCCCACTTGCTGGAAGCGTGCGCATCACTGCACGCCCGCTTGGCGTCCTTGTACAATTATGTCTGAAAACGCTAAGAGGAACGTTTTACGCTTGTCCAGTCTTTCTTGAACAGGGGACTCTCGACCCCCTTCTTTGTCCATGCAGAGCCAACGTATTCAACGACGGCATATTTGGCTCCGAGTCCACAGACCATTTCTTGTCCATACGGTTGCTTTTAGTTACATGTATCTCTTACTGGGTTGGATATCTAGTCCACAGGACAAGTCCCAACCACCTTGGGACCCCGTCTGGCGTTGCAATCCACATGCAACCTCCTAAAATTTTTGGCGCTGAACAGTAAAGCCTGTGGCTTGACTGTTCGGTGGCGCATTCAGCTCCAAAAAAATTCCTTACCCAAGGGAGACAATCCAGGTCCGAGTAGAGGCAGACAGATAAATCCTGCCTGGTAGTTAGTTAAAGTTCCCTAGGAACTAGTCCGGAGGAACACTTAGTTTGAAATTATTAAAATATGGGTAATTAGGTTAACTAGCAATAAATTCACTGCATGTGGAAACAAACGCCAGACCTGGGATTTGAGTTGTTTTATTTAGAACTTAGATTGTCCTTGTTTGTGTATGTGTATTTTGTCAGCACACACCCGCATAAATGTAACGTTTACTAACTGTGTGAGCTTGGAGTAGTTAACAAATGTAACGTTTACTAACTGTGAGCTTGGAGTAGTTAACAAATGTAACCTTTACTAACTGTCAGCTTTGAGTAGTTAACAAATGTAACGTTTACTAACTGTGAGCTTGGAGTAGTTAACAAATGTAACCTTTACTAACTGTGAGCTTGGAGTAGTTAACAAATGTAACCTTTACTAACTGTGAGCTTGGAGTAGTTAACAAATGTAACCTTTACTAACTGTCAGCTTGGAGTAGTTAACAAATGTAAGGTTTACTAACTGTGAGCCTGGAGTAGTTAACAAATGTAACGTTTACTAACTGTGAGCTTGGAGTCGTTAACAAGTGTCCCTTTAACTGTGTTCGTGGGGTAGTGAACAAATGTCCCTTTAACTAACTGTGAGCTTGAAGTAGTAATGTAACTTTAACTAATTGTGAGATTGGAGAAGTGAACAATGTAACTTTAACTGTGTGCTTGGTGTAATCAACAAGTGTTCCTTTTACTAACTGTGAGTTTGGAGTGCATGGTGAACAAATGTTCCTTTAACTAACTGTGAGCTTGCAGTAGTTAACGAACGCAACTCACTAACTACCCGTGAGCTTGGACGGGTTAGGGTGGGCCGGTGGGGTGGGTGTTTGGGAGTTTAACGTCCTTTTCCACCACAAACGGGTGATGTCACAGACTGGACCGGTTAGCAAAACGTGAATGTTCAGTTTGTGTTTACACAACGCCGAAGCGTTTCTGTGTTTTCTATGTCAGTCGGTGTTGTGGTTTTAATTAAAAGATTAACAAACTGTGCATGTTGATTTATTTATGTATGTCAACATTCAAAACAGTTTCAATCCGTATTAGAGCAATCTTGTCTGAATGTTCGGCATGGGTAATGGATCATGTCACACACAGACACACACACACACACACACACACACACACACACAGAGAGAGAGAGAGAGAGAGAGAGAGAGACAGAGAGAGACAGACACACACACACACACACACACACACACACACACAGAGCACAAACTTGTACCAACAAAACTTTTATTTACAGAGAAAATCACAGTCTCACAACAGATCTTTTCACGAGACATACAAAGAATCAATATCGATAATGGATCTTTGACCAATATTAGTTTCAGTAAGCTCGTTATGAACATATCTACATGCTAATATTAAGGTCAAACACAAATCCAAAGCAAATTGTTAGAGGAAAAAATCAAGATCATTTTGTACAAATAAGTTGGGGGGGGGGGGGGGGTACAGTTGGATAGTTGGAGTAAAAGAGACGGAGAAAGTCAAGGTGGAAAAGACAGACAGAAAGACAGACAGAGAGAGAGAGAGAGAGAGAGAAAGGAGGGGACACATACAGAGACAAAGATAGACAAAGAGACAGACATACACAGACAGAGAGACAGAAAAAGAGACAGACATACACAGACAGACAGTAGGGGACACAGACAGAGACAAAGATAGACAAAGAATGAGAGGCAGACAGACAAAGAGAGAGACATACACAGACAGAGAGGAGGGGACACAGAGACAAAAATAGACAAAGAGACAGACAGACAGACAAAGAGAGAGAGATACACAGACAGAGAGGAGGGGACACAGACAGAGACAAAGATAGACAAAGAGAGCGACAGACTGAGACACACAAATTCAAAGAAAGGAAGACAGAAAGTAAGACCGACAGAAAGGGAGGGGTGGGGGGGGGGGGGGGGGCGGAGAGCCAGAGAAAGTCAAACAGTCAGAGAGAGAGAGAGACAGACATACAGACAGACAGTGACAGACAGAAAAACAGTGTCATATAGAGAAGGGGAACACACACACACACACACACACACACACACACACACACACACACACACACACACACAGGGGTGAGTAACAGACTGAGAGAGAGAGAGAGAGAGTAAAAAAAAGACAGACAGAAAGACAGACAAATATAGACATACATACATAGCGACAGATACAGCCAGGCGGAGGGGGGGGGGGGGCACAGGGGGGAGCAGAAAGAACAGTTATGATTAAGACAAATAAAACCAATAATTATATGATCAGGTTACATAACACATTAGGAAAACAACAGTTATGGATCAGACAAATAAAACCAATGTTTATCAGTTATCGATCAGACAAATAACATCAATGTTTATCAGTTATGGACCAGACAAATAACATCAATGTTTATCAGTTATGGACCAGACAAATAACATCAATGTTTATCAGTTATGGATCAGACAAATAACATCAATGTTTATCAGTTATGGACCAGACAAATAACATCAATGTTTATCAGTTATGGATCAGACAAATAAAACCAATGTTTATCAGTTATGGACCAGACAAATAACATCAATGTTTATCAGTTATGGAGCAGACAAATAACATCAATGTTTATCAGTTATGGACCAGACAAATAACATCAATGTTTATCAGTTATGGATCAGACAAATAAAACCAATGTTTATCAGTTATGGACCAGACAAATAACATCAATGTTTATCAGTTATGGAGCAGACAAATAACATCAATGTTTATCAGTTATGGATCAGACAAATAAAACCAATGTTTATCAGTTACATAATCTGACAAATACTTCCTGTCTTCAGACAGCTGGCGTGGTACTGCCCCGGTCACGTGATCTGTAGACACCGCTAGATACATATTCACAATGTAGCAAGCACTGTACAAGTGTGAAGGCAGAAAACACTATAGCTACAACTAAACACAACACGACTTGTAAGATAACGTACGGCCTTCAGGTAACTACACAATATTGTCCTCACGTGACACAGGCCTGTCTGATGTGTGGGACTAGAGAGACTG
>JACVVK020000430.1:42500-82500 GCA_018292915.2 Batillaria attramentaria | reverse complement strand
TAATTTGTTGCAGGACAAGGTAACACGCCACACGCCAAAGCAGAGAGAGAGAGAGAGTGGAGAGAGAGAGAGAGATAGGGGGGGGGGGGGGGGCAGAGAGAGAGAGAGAGAGAGTGGAGAGAGAGAGAGAGAGAGAGAGAGATCAAAGAATGTGTAGTAGCATAGTCTTTGACAAGATGTTCAACACAAACAAATAAACTACACGTCTTGTGACGTCAAAGGGAAATTACGTCACGATTATAAACACGTCATACACTAACCTGTCTCGGAATGACGTCAATTACAAGTGTTTTGCTCGACTCAAAACTGCAAAAGTTGAACGAACATAAATTTCAACAACAATTATGATTTTTTTGTGAGGGGTGTCACTGAGCGACGACGACGACAACGGAAGGAAAAAAAACGTTACGACGGAAGCGAGGCGACGATGGCGGGACGAACAGAAGGCAAAGGAACTGAAAAATACGAAAGGATTGTGGAAATATTTAAGACCGTTTAAGGAATGTGACCGTTAGAAGTTGTTGTCGGTGTCCGTGGTGGTGGTGGTGGTGGTGGTGGTGGTGGGTGTGGGGGGTTAGTAGTCAGTGTGGTGGTGTGTGGAGTCAGGGGATGGAGGATTAAGGAGACTTTACCCAGATAAGTTGTGATGTCGTACGGGACATGGAGTAAAGTCGGCCCCAGTATGAATCAGCATCACCATCACCATACTGTGCTCCCGCCATCCACACGACCACCTTTCTCTCCAGTCCCTGCACAAAGTTATAAGGTGTTGCTATAACACTGTCTGCACCCGACATGCTACCCACCTCAACCACACCCACATCATCACCCGCCCCAACCACCCGCACCGGTACTCCAGCCTGACGGAGGCCGCGCACCACGCCGCTAGCTCGTCTGGTCACGTCACCCGCGTCGTAGAGGTAAACATGCGACAGGACGAAGACGTCCCGGTACTGTAAGGTCGTGGTGCTGCTGCTGCTGGGGTTGCCGCCCTGACCTGAGACGTACAACGACAAACGTCAGTGGTGGTGGTGGTGGTGGAGACCATGATGATGGTGAGGATGGTGGCGGTTGTCGTTGTCGTAGTGAATATTCCGAACTGCGCTATAATTCTAGGAAACAGAGCGTAGGTTAGATCTAAATCATACACAGCTCATACAACGACCACCGCAACAACAACGACAACGCCGACACTTTCACCATCACAAACAGCGACAACACACCTCAAGGTAATCATGCGCATCCTCCCCTATCCACCCCCCACCCCTTTATCCAAAATGTAAACAATAACTCACCCAACTAGATCTACAATGTTATCTCCCCTGACACAAATCACCTCTCTCTCTCTCTCTCTCACACACACACACACACACACACACGCACGCACGCACGCACGCACACACGCATACTTACCGACGTGTAACCTCTGTGTCAGGATCCTCCCCACCTCCCGGCCGCACGCCTCACAGTTCCATGTATCCTCCTCTTTGTGCCCGGGTCCCTGGTGGCTCACAGTAATGACGGGCGGTCCGTCAGCTGGCAGGGGAGCCGTTGGTGTTGTGTAGTCGGGGACATCTCCTGCCCTAATGTGGCGTGCCCCCGCCACCTCACGCACAACGCACGGGGGGCAGCGCAAGGGAGTTGTCATCTTGTGAACGTGATCCTGTAGACATGAGGGTGCGCGGCCAGGCTGTAGGCTTGCCGCCCACAGCCTGACGTGCTTCTTGTTGTTGACTAGCGCTTGGTACAGGACATCCAGTTGGTCACTGTTACAGAGAATGGAGAAGACGGTTAGTGGATGACGTCAACCAGGAGAGAGAGACAGAGACAGAGAGAGACAGAGAGAGACAGAGACAGACAGACAGCCAGACAGACAGACAAACAGAGTGAGTTATCTCCCACTTCAGCAACAACTACTACCACGACAACGACGATAATAAGAACGACAACTACGACGACGACAACCACACCAGCGACAGCCACAACGACCACAAAAACAAAACAAAAAAATCTGCAGAACTGATAAACAAAGAAATATTACCGGTAGTTCTACCTATCAACAACTGCACGATTGTAAGAAAATATCAAAACAATACAAAACAAAATGAAATCAGCAAATTTGGCGTCCACTAACAACAAACCCCACAGTGTAGTGACAGCGGACAGACAACTAGCAGACTGAGGCTGAAGACATGACTTGACTTCTAACGTCCATGGAGAGGAGACAACGTCCATCGGTTTTCTGGTCGCAAACGTTAGTGACGTAAAAAATGTACAGCTCTGACGCAATAATTCACATTTCCGATTTCAGCAAATAGTTTGACGTCAATACTAAACAACTTGTGTTTTATCATCATGCCATATAGCAGTACCGCCATGATCTGTGTGTGTGTGTGTGTGTGTGTGTGTGTGTGTGTGTGCGCGTGTGTTATTCGTTTGGTTAGCAAGTTGTTTGTTTGCACGGTCTAGTTTGGCTTTTTTTCGCTTTTGTTTGTTTGTGCTCAGTTTCACTGTGCTTTCCTGGAGTAAACGTAGCATCCTATACACACACAATGTACTGAATGTCACAGATCATGACTCGACCAAGTGTCCAAGTACAACTGGCGCGACAAGTGCAAAGTTTAATTTAAAAAAAAAAACACACTTTACAACGGAATAGACGCTAACAAACAAACAAACAATGTGAAAAACTGTAAAGTTTTTTCTAACCTTCACCGTACCTGATGGGTACAAATGCACCCGCAACTTCATTTAAACGCCCATCAATTCACGCTAGATCCACGAAACTCAGTGACTTTTTAAGTACGGTTATTGTAAATGTGATCATCAAACCTTCCGTGATTTGGATGGTGAACAAACAAGTAAATAAACAGCAAAAACATTGCATAATACGTGTTTGTTTTTTCTCCTTTACAAACATGGGTGTGTTTGCACCCACGATGTCCAGCGCGTAAGTTTTCTTGTTTTACGAATAGGTGTGTGTGCACCCACGGAATACGGTGAGCAAGTTTTTAGGCGACGTATTTTAGCTTTAAAAAACCAATCAATCTTTACATCTTTGTATGTTGTTTGTTAGTTTGTGGATTTTAGCCTGAGTGGCTTTGGGTGCCAGTGACTGCCCTGCAGACCCTTGTCGTGCTAGTGGATACTTTGGCCTTGCATGGAGATAGGGAGCCTGACAGCCCATATACGGCTTCTGTGAGGGTGCTGGCCCGCTTGTGTATCGAGTGTTTATGAACTGCCGAGACAGCTCTTCACCCGCCGCCCGTGTTTGTATATTTGCGGCTTGAATGCATCGTGGGTGTGTCCCGGTACCTTGGGACTAAATTGCACATCCGCTAAGTTGACGTCATTCGAGGTACCACCGTACGTGCACATTGCCATCTTCAGAACGTTCTAGTACTGAGCGCTCCTAGGCCTACTGTTTGTTTACTTAGTCTATTACAGTTGCAACCGCTTGTTTATGTCTGTAATTGCTATAGTCGACGCGGGGAGCCGGGGTGGTCGAATGGTAGAGCGTTGGACTTCTAATGCTCGGATCTTGAGTTCGTATCCCGGCTGGGGCCAAATGTTTGTGCTGGCTTTTTCATCGTTGCCCCGTCTTTGATATCACCCGTATGTGGTGGAAAAGGACGTTAACCCCCCAAACACCCCTATAGTCGACGCCGTATACTGTCATACTGACCATTAGTATCTATTTGTCAATAATATAGTGGTGGTGTAGTTCAAGTTGTATTTGTGTGCTGTTTGTTTGTTTGTTCGGGTGTTGAATGGTTTCTGCATGTACTGCTTGTTTGTTTGTATGTTTGTTCGGGTGCTGGAAATTTTGTTTGTGTGTTGTTTCTTGTTTTTGGTTGTTGTTTTTCCTTGTTTGTTTCTTCGGGTGTTGAATGATTCTGTTCGTGTGCTGTGTATTTGTTCCGGTGTTGAATAGTTTGTTTGTTTTTTTTTATTCGAGTGTTGTTTGTTTGTTTTTGTGCTGAATGGTTTTGTTTGTGTGTTTCTTCGAATGTTGAATGATTCTTTTCGTGTGTTGTGTTTGTTCCGGTGCTGAATAGTTTTTAGTTTGTGTGTTGTTTGTTTATGTGTTTATTCACGTGTTCAATTGTTTCGTTCGTGTGTTGTTTGTTTGTGTGGGTTTGTTGGGATGTTGAATGATTTTATTGTTGTGTTGTGTTGTTTGTGTGTGTGTTTCTTCGGGTGCTGTGTGTTTGAAGCGAATTTGACTTTTGTGTTTTGTCTGAGTGTTTCTTTTTCGTAGGTAGGGATCAGTGATAGGACATGGGTGCAGTCAGTATAGTTCAGTGTAGAGGGGAAGAGAGAACACCATTTTTCGTTAGGCCTTCTCTATCTCTCTTGTACAGCCTAACGCCCTCTCGCCTTGGTCAGTTAATTACTTTTGCAGGCGGCAGCAGGTAAAGCCGAACAGCCCCCCCCCCTTCCCTCTCCCCTTAGGGCCAGTCCCTCTAGTGTATGTGTCCTGTAAGTAAGTGATGATAGAGAATAGAGCGAAACTTTCTCATCAGAAACTTCCCATACCTGGCTTGTGATCCCTGTCTTGAACCAGTCCCAGGCACGTGACCCCTCTCTGGAACCGCTCCGGGGGGGGGGGGGGGGGGTATATAACGAGCGCGATTCGCCCGGCTCGGTTCTGAGGCCCAAGCAGAGAACCTCTGACGCTGCCCAAAGCATAGCAAAACAGCCCGTATCCACCCCAAAGACACTCGCCCAGCCAAGCAGCCAAAGACACATACCAGGAACAACTTGTCGTTAAGGGCTAAAAGCCAAAGGACGTAAAGCAAGCTAATGATGATGGCGGCTCGGTTGGATCTGTTTGTGTAACTTGTCCATTACAGCCAAGGATACATAAAAAGTGGCCGCCGACCTGGCAGTCTGACTGGATTGAATAAGTGTTCAGCTGGACTGTACAGTTAGGGTAGCTATCCCCATCCCCCATAACCTGCCCCCTAGGGCCGTCTGCAATCACCTTGTTGTGGCGTGGACGATAAACCCCAGCTAACCAACCAACCAACCCGGCTCGGCGGTCTAGGTTGAGCGTGTTGCCCCTAGACTCCTCTTGTTCAAGATTCAGGAGTTGAGGTCCAACTCTAGTTTATTGACTGTCCGAACTATTGTCAAGCTATGTCATGAGATAGTAACTCGTGATAGAGTGATGGGCTTCCTCTCTTGTTGACTGTCCGAACTATTGTCAAGCTATGTCATGAGATAGTAACTCGTGATAGAGTGATAGGCTTCCTCTCTTGTTGACTGTCCGAACTATTGTCAAGCTATGTCATGAGATAGTAACTCGTGATAGAGTGATAGGCTTCCTCTCTTGTTGACTGTCCGAACTATTGTCAAGCTATGTCATGAGATAGTAACTCGTGATAGAGTGATAGGCTTCCTCTCTTGTTGACTGTCCGAACTATTGTCAAGCTATGTCATGAGATAGTAACTCGTGATAGAGTGATAGGCTTCTTCTCTTGTTGACTGTCCGAACTATTGTCAAGCTATGTCATGAGATAGTAACTCGTGATAGAGTGATGGGCTTCCTCTCTTGTTGAAGGTTCAAGTCGAAGTGACGTCCGCTAGACTTCTCCATCGTAGAGGCTTAAGACTTAGTGTTTCCGAAAGCGATTGAGGTCCGGGCGAAACTCACTCTCGTTGGATTGTCCGAGAATCTAAGAGTCGTGAACGCGGCATTTTCCCTTTCGTGATTTAGATCACACCCCCCCCCCCCCCCTCTCTCTCTTTCTCTTTCTGTCCCCTCTCGCGTGAGCTAAATAGTAATTAGTCTCACGCAAATTCTCTCTCTCTCTCTCTCTCTCTCTCTCTCTCTCTCTCTCTCTCTCTCTCTCTCTCTTTCCCCCTTTTCCTTTTTCTTGTTCGAGAACTAATATTCCCCCCTTACCGACCTCCCGTGGTCAGGTCCCAGGTCGGAACTTAGCGCACAATACGGCACATGCCGTGGGAAGGGTGATAGCTTCCAACACTGGACAGGATTGTAGGCAGTTGGACAGTATGGTTTCCCGTGTTTCTCCGACAGCGTATCTTTTTCAGTGTTCCATTCAACTTAATAGTATTCACTTTCCATTGCAAACGTTAGCCTGACAGATACAGGGTTGCACATTTTCCACAGCTTCTATAGGACAAAGTGTCCTGGAAACAGTAAAGTGATAGGACACAGTGTCCTGGCCACTTAGTGGCAATAAAAATTTTAATAGGACAAATGTCCGCTTGAGGTGGGAAAAATAGGACATTTAAAATTTTTATAGGTCAATGTCCTGGGACCGACTTAAATGTGCAACCCTGCAGATATATTTTCTGTCAAACGAATTCACGTTAGTGTTGTCATTCTTTGTTAACTTGTTCTCGCCTTTATGTATGTGAAGTTGGACCGTTAATACAACTCGGAACCTGACTTGAGTTTATTCTCTGGCTTCACTGTGTCAGTTCGAGTGTGTGGCGCGAGTGTGTGAGTTTGTGGTCACTCAGTTGTTCTGCGTGTCCGACTTTATGTTCAGCGTGTGCCAGAGAGTGGATGCGTGCGTGACAGAAACATTGCAACCAGAGCGCTTAACTGACTTCGCTACCACTGTACGAACACTAACACGACACTAGAACGAAAAGGCGAGCGCTATATGTTTATTCCGGTGCTGAATGGTTTTATTCATGCGTTGTCTGTTTGTTTGTCTGGTTTGTTTTTGTTGTTGTTGTTGTTTTGTTTTTTGGGTTTTTTTTTTAGGGGGGTGTTGTTGTTGTTGGTTTCTTTTTTTCGGGGGGGGGGGGGGGGGGCTGAATGGTTAGTGTATTGCTTGTTTGTTTGTTTGTTTGTTGAATGGCGTTGAATGGTTTCGTCCGTGTGTTGTTTGTTTCTCTGTATGTTTGTTCGGGTAATCAATGGTTTTGTTTGTGTGTTTTGTGTTTGTGTGTTTTTGTGTGTTCGGGTGTCGAAGGGTTTTGTTTGTGCGTTCGTGGTTGTGTGTTTGCGTATGCAATAATTTTGTTCGTGCGTTGTTTGTTTGTTTGTGTGTCTGTTCGCGTGTTGAATGGTTTTGATTGTGTGTTGTCTGTCTGTCTGTGTTTCCTCAACAAACAAGACGCTGCTGATCTGATCATGCATGGAGAACGTCTGGTCGGTCTTGACACCTTGATATTTCACACAGTTCTGGAAAGAGACCTGAGAACCACCGATGTTTGCGACCGAAGTGCCAGTCAGTCCGAGATGCGACTGAGCCGGAGCCTACAGGCGTGACCTCGGGTTTGTCAGTGTGAAGTTTAAGCTTGTTGCTGGCCATCCAACACAAAAACAGCTTAAATACAACACTGAATGCTCAGCTGAGCAGAGCTGAAATGGTCGGGAGTACCGCTATTTGACAGTTCAGTGTCGTCTGCATACTTATGAAAAGCACACTCATGAGCGGAGATCGCATCAGAGAGAGATTGTGAATACAATGTAAACAAAATAGGCCCTAAAGGCCGTTATTAATCAAGCGAAGACACGCTCCGCGAAGAATTGACGACGTCTTTTTGACTTCGCGAAGAGTTTCCGTGTTAATCTACTGATCGATTGATTACCGAACTAACTATAACACTGAACCGACAGACTGTTACGAGCCGGTACACCGGCGTAGCAGACGGTTGTAACACACGGAAGACAAGAGACAAAGTCTTCAAGGCTCACGTGTGAATGACATTGACACGGTGTAATGAAGTCCTGTTCTGGGGCAGGGTGTAAGCTGACGGGCATGACTGAACTAAAAATAGATCTGATCTCCGTACCGCACTATCCCCGTCATTAGATCCCGATTTCCCACCACAGTCTATTCAAGTGGCTAATGGCAAGGTTCAATGACTTCTTACACACACACACACACACACACACACACACACACACACACACACACACACACTGACGACGCAGGGTTAGAAGTTAGACTCACGTTGGTGACACACGTGAGCCAAAAAACGTCATACTGTCAGCAACTTCAGCAGCAAAACTAAACTCTTCACTAACTTAACTAATCAGTGTGATGAAAGTAAGCCATGAAACTAATTAATGCCTGAAATATCAGCGACTGGAACGTTGACTCGGTACTCACCATGTGACGACGCGAACCCTTAGACGGCGTTAGCATACGAAGCAAAAACGCCGTAATTACAAATATTGCGCATTCTTGCATCAGCTTGAACAAGTCAAATGTACATTATTCTAACTGATCAATGTATGCCAACAAAACCAAGAAACTAATTTATCGCCGAAATATGAATGCTTGTAACTCTGAACCGACACCGGCCACGTGCGAGCGCAACCCACCTCCATCTTGAAATCAGATAGCCAATCAGATAAACGTTAGGCTTTTGTTCGCTGGTCCTCGCATTGCATGCTGAGCAAGCCCGAAGAGGCCGACTGAAAGGGCTTCGGCGAGGGGAAAGGTTTGTTTGGCCGCAGGATTTTTTCCTTCGCGAATAAAAGTTCTAGGAATATTTTCGCTAGTTAAGACACGCCTTAACGCGGAGCCCTAGGGGACCCCAAATACCAACGGAATAGGGCAATAATAATAATAATGAGAACTTACATGGCGTCTATCCTTGGCAAATCTTACAAACTAAAACCTAAAACTTAAAGCCGCGCAAGCAACAAAGACTACCACGGCTGGAGAAAAGGGGGCACCTCAGTTACAAACTAAACATTCACGCCGCTCAAGCAACAAAGACTATACAGCGGCTGAAGAAGAGAGGGGGGGGGGGGGGTTACAAACAGTCATGTAACAAAACAAATTAATCTACACTTCCAATGATTTCAAGCAGATAATTAACCCTCATCACATACACACACCTCACACCAACTGATGTATGTGTGGTAAAACTGCGTTGGACTTACTTAAAAGTAATTAGACTAAAGTATCTTGCATCACGATTAAGAAATGATACTGAGAAATGTATTTTAGGTAGCGTACAGATCTCTATAGCCCTCCTGTCGGAGATTTTGGGGTCCTGGGTTTCCCAGCCGTTCTAAGAATAGCCTCCCTATAGTTAAATACAGCAGCTATCTCCTGCAGATCCCTCCTCCAACACATCTCTCCCCTCTCTACAGCTCAGTGATCGTGCAATCCCTCCTCACACACATCTCTCCCCTCTCTACTAATTGACTCAGTCTTAGGGTTTGCAGGTTAATGGTGCAAGACCCGACGCGGCCAGCCTATAAACGTTCCTGGTTTGACGCTAAGTGAGAGATGCGACCAGGTGTCCCCCGAACCGAACTGCTGCCAAAGTGTTGTCTCATTACCGATTTGCCGCCAGAACAACTGCTGAATTATCACCTGAAAACATCCAGTACTATGGAACTCCTGCCTGAGATTGTGTAAGAACTTCATGCCTCGTGACTCGGAGTGACAGTTTCGTGAGAAGCCGACACCCTCAGTGTATCCTCCTGTTGTCACTCGACTGAAGTCTACATGAACTGACTAAATCAGTAATATTCCGTCAATAAGAACTATGTTGATGACGACTAGCAACAGAACTGTGGTCATGTCATTGAGTGCGGTGCAAGGAAAGTTTAGGGTTAGAACAGCTGCGGCGGACCCCTCACAGAGCCTGCATCTTGTCTGTGGCTGGACAATGCGAACCGCGAGGAATCCTCGTCAGCCCAGTCTTGCAAGTTGAGTACACACCTGGGGTCCGAGGACACGCGTGCATGGACGTCATCCCCGAGCCGTCCCGTGATTGGCCACAGCGCACACACAGCGGTCAACTGAGCGACCGAGACTGACTCCGCCCAGATGTGTGTGAAGACGAGTAAAACTCCCTCCGTCTACGGAGTTGGCAACTTGTATAAGGTTAACCATTCCTTGTCTACCCCCTTTACCCCGCGCGCAGAGATCTGTAGGCAATAGCGCGGGATTCTTCTTGTGTATCTTAGTTTTAGATGTGTTGATACGTTAGTAATGTTAGTTAGAAATCTTGCTTAACTCAGACATTGATAGAGTTGTGATTTGTATTTGTGTTGATAGGGAGTCTGTTAGGTAGACACTACTAGACAGCGGAATGAGTAACAATAGATTTAGGGACGTTGCTACTTTACAGACGACTGACACACCCTACTCCTCATGGGTCCACGTGTGTATTTGTAGCGCCCCGGGTGTGGGGTCGTCGTGGTTGTCGGGAACGCTACAGATTTAGTTTAGTGAGCTACTCTGACATGTGTGTTCAAGATGACTGAAGTGCGAAAGAGTATTGCATCATACTGTCGGGCCTACGTGCCACACACATCTACGCACACAGTCACTCATCAAACTTACACTGTCTCTCGAAAGAAACAACTGACAAGAGAGTAAAAATCAGAGTGTTCACTTATTCCGATAAAAGTTACATGCGGATCATATGAATCGTTAGATGTAATAAGGCCGGCAACACAGATTCGGCTCAAAATATATGAGCGTGATGATTAATACTTGTCGGGCAACAAACTAGAGACTACTAAAAACTACTCTACAAATAGAACAAAAGAATGCGGGAAGAGACTAAGCTGCAAAATACGGGACTGGCGGGAGAGTACAGCTGAAGTAGCGGTGAGTGGACAATTCCGTGAATGATGTAAACCGAGTGCGTGGTCACACACACACACACACACACACACACACACACACACACGGTTTAGAACCTTTTTGTAGTCACGGTTACGATGCCTGCTCTGTACTTGGCGGTTATCACTAATCTTACACATGTTGGGGTTCCGCCATCCCGGTCACTGTGACCCCCTGAAGACGGAATACTACATCTTATGTACAGCAGGGACTGCATGGTGAAGTAGCTACTCTCATTTCAGTTCAAGGTGACAATGGACTGCAGATGCCTGATCCGGCTCAGATGGAAGTGAGTTCCAGATCACAGGATCAAGATGTACAAATGAACGGTCACCTCTGGTTTTGTATTTACAGACTGCAATTCTCAACATCAGTGCCAGTGTCACAGCTCAGTGGAGCGGACAGAACGAGAGGGGGTGTACAGGTGGAGACGTTCAGCACAATAGGCAGGAGTAGAGATGGTGACTGCCTTGAAACACAGGCAGGTTATCTTATACATGATCCTAGTTTGCACTGGCAGCCAGTGGAGCTGTGTAAGAATGGGTGTACAGTGAAGTCCGGCTGTAGTGATAGTCCGGCTGTAGTAATAGAATTTCTTGGTCCCGGTCCCAGTTGTTCATGTTCTTTGTTAACTTAGTCCGGTTGTAGTGATATTTTTCAGGCCGGATATAGTGATACAGTGGACTCCACTTATAAGGACATCCGATATAAGAACCATCGCTTATAGGGACACCCCAAAGCAGGTCCCTGCCAAAGTTGTTCTTTGTGATCACTTATTAAAACTCGCATAGAAGAACCCTCTGATATAGGGTTCATCGCTTATATGGACAGCACTTGCTAGGTCCCCACATCAAACTTTCCTCGGATATAAGAACCGCAAGTAGGAATGATCATTTCTAGGAAGTCTGCGATTATTCTATTTTTGGAACCCTCGCTTGTAAAGACACCATCTGCTTGTTCCCAACACGACCTCCCCTCGGATATAAGAACCGAAAGTAGAAGTTATGCTAGCTTCATTTTCGTTTCGTTTCATTTCCCGGAATTTCCAAGAAACATTTCTTCACGGAATTCTGCCTCTGAACTTCACTTACACTAACAACCCGACAGAGAGACAGATGGATAGTGGCAGTGAGTTTGTGGAGTGGGGAGGGGAGGAGCGGGGAGGGGGAGGGGTCGTTAAAAACCGTTATTTTCCCCTGCGAACGCCGTAGACTGGGAACACATTTGAATGTCTGGCCATCTTGTTTTTGGCTCCCTTGTGTAACAATGGGAGTCTGTGTGTGTGTGTGTGTGTGTGTGTGTGTGTGTGTGTGTGTGTGTGTGTGTGTGTGTGTGTGTGTGTGTGTCTGTCTGTCTGTCTGTGTGTCCGCAGTAAACCTTAACATTGGCATTTTCTAAGAATCTACAAACAGCAGAGTCACCAAACTTGGCATGCCGATAGGCAGCCATAAGACCTTTCGAAATAGATCATTTTGAATGACCTTGACTCAAGGTCAAGGTCACTAAAGCTGTCTGTTTGAAAATTTTACATTGGCATTTTCTTGGAATCTACAAATACCAAAGGTTTTCAACTTTGCATGATGTTAGACATTGATAAGAACTTTACAGATATACATGTATTTAATGGCCTTGTATGAAGGTCAAGGCCAGACAAGCTATTTTCCGCATTTCCGTACAAAACCTTAACATTGGCATTTTCTCAGAATCTACAAACAACACAGGCACCAAACTTGGCATGCTGATAGACAACCATAAGACCTTTCAAAATATTTAATTTTGAATGACCTTGACGGAAGGTCAAGGTCACTAAAGCTGTTTGACAATTTTGCATTGGCATTTTCTTGGAATCTACAAAAACGGGAGGTTTTAAACTTTGCATGATGATAGACATTGATAAGAACTTTACAGATGTACATGTATTCAATGGCCTTGTGTCAAGGTCAAGGCTATACAAGCTATTTACCGCATTTCCACAGTAAACCTTAACATGGGCATTTTCTCAGAATCTACGAAAAGCAGAGGCACCAAATTTGGCATGCCTATAGACAGCCGTAAGACCTTTAAAATTATATCATGTTGAATGACCTTGACTAAAGGTCAAGGTCACTAAAGCTGTCTGTTTTAAAATTTTGCATTGGCATTTTCTCAGAATCTACATAAACCAGAGGTTTTAAACTTTACATGGTGATAGACATTGATAAGAACTTTACAGATATACATGTATTCAATAGCCTTGTGTCAAGGTCAAGGCCGTACAAGCTATTTCTGTGAAACCGTAACATTGGCATTTTCTCAGAAACAACAAACAGCAGAGGCGCCAAACTTGGCATGCTAATAGACATTGATAAGACCAATATATCCATACCACTTTAAATGACCTTGACTCAAGGTCAAGGTCAGTAAAGCTGTCTGTTGTGAATTTCAATACTACTGTTTTTGGAGAAACTACAAATACTAGAGGCATCCAACTTGGTGTAATGATAGACATATTTGAATGACCTTGACCCAAGGTCAAGGCCATATAGTCAGTTTTGGGGAAAAAGTGTAACATTGCCAGGAACTAAGAACACCAGAGACACCTTACTTGGCTTGATGATAGATAGTGATAAGAAATTTACAAACATACTCTTTTGAATGACCTTGACCCCTGTCACAAGGGAGCCGTGGAGGCTTTTGCCTCTCTAGTTTGTTGTTGTTGAAAACTTGGCCAATAAATTTCCTTGTATCCTTGTATTCTTTAAAGTCATTTTGTCAAAATGTGATCGTAACTCTCTCTCTCTCTCTCTCTCTCTCTCTCTCTCTCTCTCTCTCTCATTTTCATTAAGACAGCTATTGTTACATAACTTCTAGAGTTATTTGCATTAAATTTATGTTTCGCGTACGCAAAAGAAGTAAACTATATTGCATCGAGATCAAGCCAACCAGCAAGTTCCACTTCATTGACGCAAAGGCTTAAACAAGCAAGAGATTGCCGTGCACACACACACACACACACACACACACACACACACACACACACACACACACACACACACACAGACCATTAGAGGTCGATATACGACTCTTTTTACAGTTGTCCACAATATTTTCTTCTTTCCTTGGTTATAAGAACACACACTAGCACAACTGACCTTATATCCGAGGTATGCTTATAAGAAACCTCGCTTATAAGGACACCCAAATGCTGGCCCCGGCGCTGTTCTTATATCCGAAGTCCACTGTAGTCCGCTTGTAGTGATACTATTTTCAAGTCCCGGGGAAGCTAAAGTCCGGCTGTAGTGATAATGTTCGAGAGTAATCTCCCATTACCAAAATGGCGAGCAAACGCCAGCAACGCAATGTGCCTAGCCCTTGGGACCAAATGTTTTTATCACTACATCCGGACTATTACTACATCCGGATGTCCGGTTATAGTGATATTTTTGTAGGTTTTATCACTACATCCGGCCAATCGCTTGTACTGAGTTGTAGTGATATCTTCAAAGCTGATTAAAGACTAAATTTCATTCCTAAAAAAAATCTGACGATTTTTCATTTAACCCGTATTTCTAAGTGGCCCTTCTCTCTCTCGCTCTCTCTAAAACACGCACACACACACACGCACACACACACACACACGCACACACACACACACACACACACACACACACACACACACACACACACCGGCTGTTGAACTGCTAGGACGGGGGTAGGTTAACACAGGACATTTGCAAGCCTGACAAAGACGACAGAAGAAACGTCACAAAACGAAATCAATAGTGGTTCCAAAATCACCTTATTACTGCCTTGAGGCTAGTTTACCAAATGTGCCGCCGCATGTGGCAATAAAAGCTTTGAAGATATCACTACAACTACAAGCGATTGGCCGGATGTAGTGATAAAACCTACAAAAATATCACTATAACCGGACGTCCGGATGTAGTGATAAAACCTACAAAAATATCACTATAACCGGACATCCGGATGTAGTAATAGTCCGGATGTAGTGATAAAAAAATTTGGTCCCGAGGGCTATCACTACATCCGGACTTCACTGTAATAAGTTGGTGCCGTGCGGCGCTGACAATCAGGCAGGCTGCTCTATTTTGCATTCCAGGGGCGCCTACTCTTGCAGGGGGGGGGGGGGGGCACTCTCTGGGGCACAGAGTCTTTCAGTGGAAAGTACCTCTGTGCACGGTGGGGAAATGGCGCTCACTGCGCTACCGTGACGGGCCTAAATTGTCTCGGTGCTCTCAAACACAAGGTCGCGCACTATGTCATCCTTGACCAGCTTTGAACCCAGAGGGATCCTCAGTGGCGCAAGTGATGGCAGGCTGTCTTCAGAGTGAAAGTAGGCGTGTTTCTGAATCAGAGACATACATAACATGTCTCTGTCTGAATGGACA
This sequence comes from Batillaria attramentaria, assembly GCA_018292915.2. Classification (NCBI taxonomy): domain Eukaryota; kingdom Metazoa; phylum Mollusca; class Gastropoda; family Batillariidae; genus Batillaria; species Batillaria attramentaria. The sequence continues at coordinate 67,526 of JACVVK020000430.1, read as the reverse complement.
GATCTATTATTACATTCAGTCCTAGAGCACGGGTGTGTATGCTTTTGTAATCGTCTCTTATTCCACCACAAGGCAGTTACGTGATCGTCTGCACTGTGCAATAATACTTGCCTGTAGAGTGCAACACCCTTGCCTGTCAGAGTGCAACCCCCTTGCCGTTTACTCACATCCTGTTGGATCAGTGTACCACGTAAACAGTGCCAACAAAGCGCAACAATAATTGTGCGTTGGCAAAGATTTTGCCCAAACGAAAAGTGGTCGGATATTCAAGACTTCGTTTCAAATCGAATCATATGACACACAAGTCTCTGCTTTTCTAAAAAAAATTCGCCATTTTTGAAAATGGCGCTGGGTGTAAGCAGTCACATTTTCACGCCCCGCCGAAAAGGGACTGCACTCTGGAGTCTAGGGGGGGGGGGGCGGGTGGGGGGGGGGCAAGAGTATCTTTTTGACTATGGCAAGAGGGGGGGGGGGGGCAAAGCCATGGTCTTGCCCCCCCCCCCTCCCTCCCCCCTCTTCCTGCTCTCTCCCTCATCCCACCCAACAGAGAACTCAGTTTAGCCGTTGCATGAAATATCAAAACGACTTGACAGAAAGTCGTCTGATAATCACTGTTTCTTTGGGTAACGTCCTTCCTTTCAGTGGCTCACTGGTTCGTAAAGGCTTTTGTCTGCGCAGTATCTGAACGCCCCCCCCCCCCCTTTCACTTTCTTCGGGCAACGTCCTTCCTTTCACTGGCTCACTGGTTCGGAAAGGTTTTTGTCTGTGCTGCATCTGAACGCCCCCCCCCCCCCCCCCCCCCCCCCCCCCCCCCCCCCCCCGCTTTTCACTTTCTCCGGGCAACGTCCTTCCTTTTACTGGCTCTGGCGTTTCCCCCCTCTGAGATTCTGCCCCCCCCCCCCTCTCCCCAACATCTTCCGGCGCCCCTGCATTCTGTAGTTTCTGGAGACTGAAGGCAGTTTGGAAGGGTGTGTTTGTTTTCGGTGTTAAATGGTTCTGTTTGCGTTTTGTTTGTTTGTCTGTGTGTTTGTTCGTGTGTTGAATAGTTTCAGTGTTTGTGTGTTGTTTGTGTGTTTGTTTCTTCATTTGTTGAATGTGTTCGTGTGTTGTTTGTTTGATATAATGATAATGATAAATACTTTTATACTTATCCTTTGGCAAGCTCTAGGCGCCCTACAAACTTAAAACTAAACTTAAAACCACGCAAGCAACAAAGATTATATAGCGGCTGGAGAGGGGGGGGGGGGTGTTAAAACGGACGAGTAACAGGACAAATCAATCAACACTTTCAACGCAGTCAACCACAGATAACCCTGATCACACAGACACTCACACCTCACACCAACGGAAAATGCCACAGAAATATGTATTGGACTTTGCTAAATATATCAAACTTATAGAATAGTATACATTTTTATTGTAACACACTCTGTGTGTGTGTGTGTGTGTGTGTGTGTGTGTGTGTGTGTGTGTGTGTGTGTGTGTGTGTGTGTGTGTGTGTGTGAATATTACGCTACTTGTGAATATTCTCCGAGTGCATTTTGCTTCATAAAAATTATTCTCCTTTTGCTGCTGCCAGTTCAATTTACTTGTATTTTTCCCCTCGTTTCTGTTTGCGTGCACCGTCTATTTTTCTTTAATATCAATGTTTCATCATTTATGCATGTCTTGTCCCTTTTACTTGTCCATTCCTCCACTGACACCCCGATAGGGCAGAAAGGAATACAATCGTTTGGACTTTACACTTTGACTTTTGGATTTATGTAGAGCAGTGACTGGTGAAGTAGTTACTCTGATTACCGACACAAGTCAGTGTTGTTTCTGCAGAAGGGAATTTGTAAGTGTGTGTTTGTTCCGATGTTGAATGGTGTTGTTTGTTTGTGTGTTTGTTCGTGTGTTGTTTGTCTGTCTGTGTTTTGGTGTGGGTGCTAAAGGTTTTGTTCGTGTGCTGTTTGTTTGTGTATTTGTTTGGGTGTTCAATAGTTTTTGTGCGTGTGTTGTTTGTCTGTCTGTGTTTTGGTGTGGGTGCTAAAGATTTGTTCGTGTGCTGTTTGTATATGTATTTGTTTGGGTGTCAAAAGTTTTTGTGCGTGTGCTGTTTGTTTGTTTGTGTTTGTTCGGGTGTGAATGTTTTTGTTCGCGTTTGTTTGTTTGTACGTTTGTTTGTGTGTCTTTTCGGGTGTTGATTGGTTTGGTTTGTGAACAAAACCATTCAACATCCGAACAAACAAACACACATACAAACACACGAACAAACAAACACACAAACAAACACACAAACAAAACACGAATAAAACCAATCAACATTCGAACAAACATACAAACAAACAACACACGGACAAATCCAATCCGATCAAACAAACAGACAACTCACCGAAAGCCCTTCGCTTCATCAGCGACGAGACAGACGTCGGGTGTTGGTCTGGCCGTCAGCGTCGCCACTAGTCTGTCCAAAGCTCCGTCCTCGTCCAGGTTGTCATGAAGGTGGACACGACTGGCCGCTTCTTCTCCCAGTATCAGCCGGGCCGTCTCCTCCAGCTGCTGCTTGATCAGGTGGGCGGCGGCAAGGCTCTCTATATCTCGGCTGAGGATGTCCACGGTCATGTGTTGCCGCAGCCACTCCAGGGACATAATTACTGTAACGAGTGTTTTGCCTGTCCCGGGCGGTCCGGCCAGATAGGCAAGGTCAGGCGCCTGATGAATTAGGTCCACCTGATGAAACAGACAGGGTAGAGAAAATGTCACGTGACAAGTATGGGGAGTCAGGTGATTAGATTCGTTTCCTAAACTGATAATAATGATTCATACTGATATAGCGCATACTCCACACACACACACACACACACACACACACACACACACACACACACACACACACAGATCAGTTGAGTCAAGAGTATAAATACAGTAACGACCTAGTTGAAAGCCAGCCGGGACAGAAACGTTTTCAAGTGAGAATTGAAACGATCCATGTCCGTCACGTCTCTCAGACAGGCAGTGAGTGAATTCCACAATGACCGTGACGGGGCAACGAAGCCGCACAGCTGATACCGGGTAGAGATCACTGCTGACACCCGGTAACATAGAGTCAGCTGATAGGGGTAGATACTCATTGTTGACACCCGGTAATATAGAGTACAGATCGTATCATCTGATAGGGGTAGAGAGTCACTGCTGACACCCGGTAATATAGAATCATGTGATAGGGGTAGAGAGCCGGTGCTGACAGTCGGTAATATAGAGTACAGATCGTATCATCTGATAGGGGTAGAGAGTCACTGCTGACACCCGGTAATATAGAATCATGTGATAGGGGTAGAGAGCCGGTGCTGACAGTCGGTAATATAGAGTACAGATGGAATCCCGTGATAGGGGTAGAGAGTCACTGCTGACACCCGGTAATATAGAATACAGATGGAATCACGTGATAGGGGTAGAGAGTCACTGCTGACACCCGGTAATATAGAATACAGATGGAATCACGTGATAGGGGTAGGGAGTGACTGCTAACACCCGGTAATATAGAATCATCTGATAGGGGGTAGAGAGTGACTGCTAACACCCGGTAATATAGAGTACAGATGGAATCACGTGATAGGGGTAGCGAGCCACTGCTAACACCCGGTAATACAGAGTACAGATCGTATCATCTGATAGGGGTAGAGAGTCACTGCTGACACCCGGAAATATAGAATCATCTGATAGGGGGTAGAGAGCCGGTGCTGACAGTCGGTAATATAGAGTACAGATGGAATCACGTGATAGGGGTAGAGAGTCACTGCTGCCACCCGGTAATACAGAGTACAGATCGTATCATCTGATAGGGGTAGAGAGTCACTGCTGACACCCGGTAATATAGAATCATCTGATAGGGGGTAGAGAGCCGGTGCTGACAGTCGGTAATATAGAGCACAGATGGAATCACGTGATAGGGGTAGAGAGTCACTGCTAACACCCGGTAATATAGAGTACAGATCGTATCACCCTATCAGGTGAGAGTCACTGCTAACACCCGGTAATATAGAGTACAGATCGTATCATCTGATAGGGGTAGAGAGTCACTGCTGACACCCGGTAATATAGAGTACAGATCGTATCATCTGATAGGGGGTAGAGAGCCGGTGCTGACACCCGGTAATATAGAGTACAGATGGAATCACGTGATAGGGGTAGAGAGCCGGTGCTGACACCCGGTAATATAGAGTACAGATGGAATCACGTGATAGGGGTAGAGAGCCGGTGCTGACACCCGGTAATATAGAGTACAGATGGAATCACGTGATAGGGGTAGAGAGCCGGTGCTGACACCCGGTAATATAGACTTTATAGAGTACAGATGGAATCACGTGATAGGGGTAGAGAGCCGGTGCTGACAGTCAGTTCTTCTTCTTCTTCTGCGTTCCCTGTTCTGGACTCCGCCTCAGATGATTAGGTTTGTGGTCTTTATATAAGCAGTGGTCTTCAAGAGGTCTGTTTTGCTGCCCCAGAGTTTCTCTGCCAGTGTGGCTCCGTTCGGCCAGTGTTGTGTCCTTGCTTCTTTGAAGAGGGGGCAGGACTGCAGAATGTGTTCCGGGGTTTGAGGGGCTGTTCCACACGGACAGTCTGGTGAGTGTGACAGCCCAAGGCGGCACAGGTGGGCACGCAGTCTGCAGTGTCCAGTTCGTAGTCTGAAGATGGTGGTCTGTTCATAACGCTGGAGCTGTGGCATCTGGTCGTTAGATGGGGGATTGTGTTGCGCCGTCCAGATTGTCTTGTACTGATGTTTTACCAGAGTGTTGGCTTCTGTGTAGGAGACTGCCTGCTGGGGTTGCTCTTTTCTGCTGCCAGACTTGGCCAGTCTGTCTGCTTCTTCGTTTCCTGTGAGACCACAATAAGCAAGGATCCACTGTACGGCAACCTTCATCTGTTGTGAGAGGGCAGCCAGAAGGTGCTGTGTGTCTCTTTCCAGATGCTCACTGGGTGACTGCAGGCTTTGGATGACGGATCTGCAGCCAGTTAGGAAGACGACGTGTGTGGGCAGGGGGGATTCTCTACCAATGAGCTTGGCAGCTTCTCGGAGAGCATTGACTTCAGCCGGCCCTGAAGTTTGACAGTCAGTAATATAGAGTACAGATGGAATCACGTGATAGGGGTAGAGAGCCGGTGCTGACAGTCAGTAATATAGAGTACAGATGGAATCACGTGATAGGGGTAGAGAGCCGGTGCTGACAGTCAGTAATATAGAGTACAGATGGAATCACGTGATAGGGGTAGAGAGCCGGTGCTGACAGTCAGTAATATAGAGTACAGATGGAATCACGTGATAGGGGTAGAGAGCCGGTGCTGACACCCGGTAATATAGAGTACAGATGGAATCACGTGATAGGGGTAGAGAGTCACTGCTAACACCCGGTAATATAGAGTACAGATGGAATCACGTGATAGGGGTAGAGAGTCACTGCTGACAGTCGGTAATATAGAGTACAGATGGAATCACGTGATAGGGGTAGAGAGTCACTGCTAACACCCGGTAATATAGAGTACAGATGGAATCACGTGATAGGGGCAGAGAGTCACTGCTGACACCCGGTAATATAGAGTACAGATGGAATCACGTGATAGGGGTAGAGAGTCACTGCTGACACCCGGTAATATAGAGTACAGATGGAATCACGTGATAGGGGTAGAGAGTCACTGCTAACACCCGGTAATATAGAGTACAGATCGTATCATCTGATAGGGGTAGAGAGTCACTGCTGACACCCGGTAATATAGAGTACAGATGGAATCACGTGATAGGGGTAGAGAGTCACTGCTGACACCCGGTAATATAGAGTACAGATGGAATCACGTGATAGGGGCAGAGAGCCGGTGCTGACAGTCAGTAATGTGTAGCGAAGATGCACTTCGCTTTGTGTGTGTTTGGTACAGCAGCACTTCAAAGTACAGTTGCACTACTGAGTCTGGTCAACTACATGTAACTGTCCACGTGACTCGGAGCTGATCACGTGCTCACCGCTTGCATACACTGAAGGCTAAAGATAGAATCCTATAATAGCGAGCTGACAATGATAGAACTGCTTACTGTCAAACGAGGAAAGCGTAGAAGAGTTTGTTGTCTAATAAAATAACAAGTGTACAAATTAAATATACTTTCCAACTTAGAAAATTGTAAAAAGGACTCTGTCGGCTTCTGGGCCCGCATGTAAAAGTCGAGGTTAATTTAACCCACGGCTACGGGCCTAACCCAGACTAGCTACTCCGAGTCTAGCGGGAGCGATTTAGTGCGATGCAGAAGTCGAAGTTAGAGCGTGAATACGAATACGAATTTTTATTATCTAGATCGCAGTGCACCGAAAAACAAAACAGAACAACATTATGTAATTCTGCACACATATATAAACACATGTGCGCATGCCCCAGGCGTGGATTTTGTTTACATTCGGTAACTTCCTTGCCATGTGCGGTCTTTTCGAAGAAAGGATGGCTTCAAAAACATCGGTTACCGACAAGCGCTTCAGCAAGAAGAACTGTCCCGACTAGGAAATACTTATACTGATACTTCCTTAGGGTCCTCTCACACTAGCGTAACGCCCCGCGCGCAACGCTTGGCACATCGAGCGTGCGTGTCGCTACCCACGTCGCACGCGCGTGATCGTGCTCTCACACTAGCGTGACGTAGACAGCTACGAAAGTTTTTACAAGATGGCGCCGTACGGACCATCCGAAGAAGATGAAGACAATTTCGCTGCGATTTTTGTGCTGCTGTCGCTGTTATACCAGTGGCTTCCCCTGCCAGGCTCATACTCGTTTCTGATTGGCTGATAGCAATAATTTACGCGCGCCATTGTCGCAAGAATAGAACATTTTCTATCGGCCCGCGACAGAGATTTTCGTTGCGGACAAGACGCGCAGCAAGGGGTCTCACACTAGAACGCGCGGGAAAACTTGATACGTTGTTCTATGTACGTACAGTGAAGTCCGGATGTAGTGATAGCCCTCGGGACCAAATTTTTTTATCACTACATCCGGACTATTACTACATCCGGATGTCCGGTTATAGTGATATTTTTTGTAGGTTTTATCACTACATCCGGACGTCCGGTTATAGTGATATATTTGTAGGTTTTATCACTACATCCGGCCAATCGCTTGTAGTTGTAGTGATATCTTCAAAGCTTTTATTGCCACATGCGGCGGCACATTTGGTAAACTAGCCTCAAGGCAGTAATAAGGTGATTTTGGAACCACTATTGATTTCGTTTTGTGACGTTTCTTCTGTCGTCTTTGTCAGGCTTGCAAATGTCCTGTGTTAACCTACCCCCGTCCTAGCAGTTCAACAGCCGGTGTGTGTGTGTGTGTGTGTGTGTGTGTGTGTGTGTGTGTGTGTGTGTGTGTGTGTGTGTGTGTGTGTGTGTGTGTGTTTTAGAGAGAGAGAGAGAGAGAAGGGCCACTTAGAAATACGGGTTAAATGAAAAATCGTCAGATTTTTTAGGAATGAAATTTAGTCTTTAATCAGCTTTGAAGATATCACTACAACTACAAGCGATTGGCCGGATGTAGTGATAAAACCTACAAAAATATCACTATAACCGGACGTCCGGATGTAGTGATAAAACCTACAAAAATATCACTATAACCGGACATCCGGATGTAGTAATAGTCCGGATGTAGTGATAAAAAAAATTTGGTCCCAAGGGCTAAGCACATTGCGTTGCTGGCGTTTGCTCGCCTTTTGGTAAAGGGAGATTACTCTCGAACATTATCACTACAGCCGGACTTTAGCTTCCCCGGGACTTGAAAATAGTATCACTACAAGCGGACTATCACTGAAAAATATCACTACAACCGGACTAAGTTAACAAAGAACATGAACAACTGGGACCGGGACCAAGAAATTCTATTACTACAGCCGGACTATCACTACATGGGTCTATCACTACAGCCGGACTTCACTGTATTACGTACCGAGCAGACGACATTATTTGGTTGCGGACTGACTACAACCAGGTGGACACGGCTGATTGGTGGCTATTTTTAGTGACTTGGTCGATCGACATGTGGTACAAGTAAGGAAGCGTTAGGCCTTTACAAAAGTCTCTTTTTTATTAGAAGCCGGAAAAAAGTCACTAAAATGGTCACAACGACCAAAGGAACATCTATTCATTTCGTAAACTGCCTTAGAGCTTTATTAGCGGCAGTTGTTCCCCTTAGAACCCATTACGAACATAGAGATAAATGAGATCCTTTTTCTACAAAGACAGCGGTCCACTGTTTGTGATCCCGGTGGGCAGACTGTTCCAAAGAGAAGCACCCGAGAATGATAAGCTTGTTTTAAAGATACATGTATCTATCCTTGGACGTGGAGTAATGAGACGTAATCTGGAGCTTGAATAACGGGATTCTGAAGCAGTAAAAACATGACAGAAATAACATGTAGGAGTTGAACTCTTTGTTGAAAAGAAGTTGAGGGAGGGAACATCTCTAGTTTTTAGAGTTTCTGGTCAGTAGACAGGGAAGGGTCAGGTAGGATCAGTTTTGCTGCTCTAGGATGTAGGGAGTTGATCGAGTCTCTGTAAGTGCACGTCACTGCTTCCATTCCATAATGGTAGAGGCGTGATCAATGTGAGTTTTGATATGAGCAGTATAACATAATTTTACAGAGTCTGTGTCAATGAAATGTCTCAGCTGTGACAGCAGGAACAAATTTCTCGATACCTTTTTTTGCAAAATTTATTAACTCTTACCAGTTCAGCCTTTTTGGACAAAATTGTTCCCAAATACCTACAGTCAACATTCTAGGTTTTGTCATTTCTACTCAAACTAACGGCTTTACTGGTCGTCTATGAGTATTTTTAGTACAGCTAAACAGTACGCTTTAAGAATTATACAGTAATACTTTGTCAGGGACTGGCGATGAACCATCCGACTTCAGATATCAAGGTGAGTGAACTGGGCAGTGGTAGAAATTTCAACTGGTTGTCAACGATTACCCCCCCCCCCCCCCCCCCCCCTCCCCCCCGCAAACCGTGTTCATTGATTTGAACAATGGACTGGTTATGGAGAGACAAATTAAGAGCAAGTGGTTCGAGCTGATGTTTCTGTCTCATTGTTATAATCATGCACTCAGTTTGAGATGGATTGAATACCATAGAGTTACGTTTGCACCAGCCGGACACTTCGCCCAAACCCGGCTGCAAGCGTCCACTAACTGTGGTGATGTTGTTGTTGGAGGTGTGGAACTGAAAGGTAGCGTCCTCAGCGAATGACTCACGTGACACTTGTCCGATTAGTGAATATGTAAAATAAGTCACGTGGTACTTGTTGGTGGTTTACATGTCATGGGAGGTCGTGGTTGAAAAAGAGGGGACCAAGGGGGGAACCTTGGGGTACGCCTCGTGCTACTGACCCGTTCAAAACAAATGACCCATTGACGGTAACCTGCTGGTGTTGTTTGCTAAGATAAGACAGCAAACAGGAAAAAGCTTCATGCCTTTTGGGAGGCGTTTGGATTAGACTGTGATAGGAGTAGAGAACCATTGCCGACAGGCGGTAATATAGATATTTACCTGATCCGGCAACAGGGCGATCTGGCTCATCCTGTCACCGACATGGGAGACGAACTGTCCGGCAGAACGTAAGTCTGTCACGTCTAACCGGGGCTCGGTCTTACAGAAGATCCTCACTACAGTCGCCGGACCCGCAAATCTGTCAATAAATCCATGGGTTATATCAGGATATAGGAGAGAGAAGGAACTCATCACAGTGAAGGAAACAATCTGTCGCAATATGCTGTCACAAACTAAGACCTCTCTCTCTCTCTCTCTCTCTCTCTGAAATAAGGAAACGCACATTTAGCAAGGACTGAGGCCAAAACAATCACGCACACGACTATTTAAAAAATTCAAACTTGCGGGGTATAAACTAATAAAATGCAAATAAACCATAGTAGTTTGTAGCGTATACACGTAACAGCATGCGGCCACGAATGTGGATACTTTATATGTTTTTCGTTTTGTTTTTGTTGTTTTGGGGGTTTTGTTCTCTCTCTTTAAACTATCCAGTACCCACACGTGTCTTGTTGTGAAAACGATGATTGATTGTGTATTGTGCATGTATAACTCCCCCTTGTTACGGATCAAGTATCTAAACAATAAAATATGTCGAAGTCTCTCTCTCTCTCTCTCTCTCTCTCTCTCTCTCTCTCTCTCTCTCTCTCTCTCATACACTTAGGTTCGTTTAAAAAAGAAAACAAAATAACACGAAAGATAAGAGCAAAGCATATCTTTCCCTACAAAACATGATGATATCTTTCCCTTCAAAACATGATGATATCTTTCCCTATAAAACATGATATTTTTCCCTACAAAACAAGATGTTATCTTTCCCTACAAAACATGATGATATCTTTCCCTTCAAAACATGATGATATCTTTCCCTACAAAACATGATATTTTTCCCTACAAAACAAGATGATATCTTTCCCTACAAAACATGATGATATCTTTCCCTACAAAACATGATGATATCTTTCCCTTCAAAACATGATGATATCTTTCCCTACAAAACATGATGATATCTTTCCCTTCAAAACATGATGATATCTTTCCCTACAAAACAAGATGTTATCTTTTCCTACAAAACACGATATCTCCCCAGATTACAAAACACGATGATATCTTGAGTCTTTCCCGACAAAACAGCCATGGAAACTTTGTATCATAATACCATCTTGCGCAAGACATTACGCCCCAAACGTAATACTGTAGTTTTACAAAATCTTTAAAAGAAAAAAACAATCACATTCGACGAATGACGTAACAGATGACTTTATTCAGAGTGAGTTGGACCCTACCTGGCCACAAGGGTCTCATACACGTCATCCGTCATGGCGGAGTCCGGCCCGGCCCCTGTTACACACCGTGTCCACCAACTGGACAGACTTCTCATGACGCCATCAGTGACTTGGTGTGGCGTGCTAGCGTCCGACATGTTGTCAGAACACAAACAGTAGTCCACAGGGTCGGCAGTTAGTGGAATATCCAGCTCTCTACACAGGGCCTGTAGCAGACACAGAGAAATAAAACTTATACAAACACACAGGTCAGTTGTAAACTTGAAACGAAGAAAGATGAAACACAAAATAAATAATGGTGCTTGAAAATGTCGTCCCCTTCCTACCGCCTTTACCGTTCATACCATTTTCTAAAACCTCCGGCACGATTTGGAAATGCAACATTTTGATGGACATTAACACCTACTCCATGTCATTATTGTCACTCTCGAATGTGACTTTCCTTTAACAAGCTTTCATAATATCAGTCTACAGGATTTCATGCTATTATTGTTGCAACAAACACTGGGTGAACAGGTATTAGTGAATTGTTACTGCTATAGATCAACCACAGAGAGAGAGAGAGCCATCAACTTACATCTCTAGTGAGCGGATCTTGAGTCAGTGCTGCCCGCAGTGTGGCGCTGGAAACAGAAGGCAACATTAACGTCGCACGCACTCTCGGAGTCTGCGGCAGGTCACTTGTCACGTGACACAGGACTTCACGTGCCTTTCCCAACTGGCCAGGTTTCTGTTTTTTCGGCTTTTTCTGTCCTGGTTTCTTACAGTTCAGGGTCTTCCTCAATTTAGCGAGCACTTCATCTTGTAGCTGCTGCTGAGTCAATCCCCGTTGTGTAGCGGTGGCCCCGACGGACTTGATCTCACCTGCCAGTATGCCGTACTGTCTATGTATAATGAGGACATCAAAGTCCCCAGCATCCAGTTGCTTCTTCTTCAAGTCCACGGGTCGCGGTAATGAGGATGAGGCGGCGGCATAACACGAGCCGTCGAGATAATCGCCGAAACCCATCTGGGACAAGACGAACATGACGTCACTCTGAGAGTGGCTCATGGCCTGGAGACAATGGAGGACGTGTTGCTGCGCCCTGTCATCCCGTACATCGCTTGTGGACAACACGTTACCGGCGCCCGCGGGACGTTGATCTTGTGCTGACTGTGGGACGTTGACGTCCATCCCAGCTACCACCCGTGTCTCGTGCTGCACGCGGTGCATGTAGACGTGCGGCAGGAAGTGTGTCCGCTGTAACAGGTCTGGATACCACTGTCTCACACACTGCAACCATGACATCGGATCCTGTGTCTACAAAAAGTAAAATAAATAATTAAATGAAGTCAGTAGGTTCTGTTGCACATTTTTTACCACATTACAGTACACGAGTAGTTAATTTGATTTGATGAATACACGATCATGTCTTCCGCAGACAGAATACTTGCCAAGTAGGATGATTTCTCTGCAGATTCACAGAAAATGAAAGCGATGTGTATTTTATGATTTCCCCGTACACTTATATGAAGGCAACATAATAATATTATACTAAATCACACGTACATCACAACAGTTTAGTAAGAAAGTCTAAACAGATAATTCTTATAATTTCAAACGTGTGTGACGGTTTTCAGTCATTTTTGGCTAGGCCGCCTTCTATACTACATGCACTTGGTCAGGTGACAGACAGATACATGTGTAGGGAATACATATCACCTGCCTTGTATTTAAACGGACTGTTGCCATGGCTACTAACTTATGTTTTGGAACAGTTTCGCTTGTGAGTGCGCCTGTATGCTCGAAATGTTCTTATTTTGATGATGAGTACAGCTCTTAATGCGAAACTGTTGTTTACACTTTGCGTGCGCAGCCAAGGATTCAAATTTTACGCCTGAACATACAACAATCTCACTCAGCGTGTACATACAACAATCTCACTCAACGTGTACATACAACAATCTCACTCTGCGTGTACATACAACAATCTCACTCAACGTGTACATACAACAATCTCACTCAGCGTGTACATACAACAATCTCACTCAGCGTGTACATACAACAATCTCACTCAGCGTGTACATACAACAATCTCACTCAACGTGTCAGCCGCGTTAGTGAGGTAGAGTACGAGTATATTGCTGTTCTCTCAGTGCCAGCACTTGAAATGGTGTCACTGTGCAGGTAAATGGTGTCACTGTGCAGGTGAATGGTGTCACTGTGCAGGTAAATGGTGTCACTGTGCGGGTAAATGGTGTCACTGTGCAGGTAAATGGTGTCACTGTGCAGGTAAATGGTGTCACTGTGCAGGTAAATGGTGTCACTGTGCGGGTAAATGGTGTCACTGTGCGGGTAAATGGTGTCACTGTGCAGGTAAATGGTGTCACTGTGCAGGTAAATGGTGTCACTGTGCAGGTAAATGGTGTCACTGTGCAGGTAAATGGTGTCACTGTGCGGGTAAATGGTGTCACTGTGCAGGTAAATGGTGTCACTGTGCAGGTAAATGGTGTCACTGTGCAGGTAAATGGTGTCACTGTGCAGGCAAATGGTGTCACTGTGCAGGTAAATGGTGTCACTGTGCGGGCAAATGGTGTCACTGTGCAGGTAAATGGTGTCACTGTGCAGGTAAATGGTGTCACTGTGCAGGTAAATGGTGTCACTGTGCAGGTAAATGGTGTCACTGTGCGGGTAAATGGTGTCACTGTGCAGGTAAATGGTGTCACTGTGCAGGTAAATGGTGTCACTGTGCGGGTAAATGGTGTCACTGTGCGGGTAAATGGTGTCACTGTGCAGGTAAATGGTGTCACTGTGCAGGTAAATGGTGTCACTGTGCAGGTAAATGGTGTCACTGTGCGGGTAAATGGTGTCACTGTGCAGGTAAATGGTGTCACTGTGCAGGTACATGGTGTCACTGTGCAGGTACATGGTGTCACTGTGCATGTAAATGGTGTCACTGTGCAGGTAAATGGTGTCACTGTGCAGGTGTCTCAGTGGGGTCCTGCTAGACATCACGAAATAAGCTCAGGACGATCTGTGAGGGTAAACATCCTACAGATTGTCCCTGTAACATACTAGTTGGCTGGTCAGTTGGAAGTGAACTCTGTTACAACTCACAGCACGGAAGAAAATGACCTATACTGATCTCATAGTCTAGATCTGTACGACGACATGGTCGATCTCATTGACGAAATGTCGATACAAATCATCGTTCACTGCATGATCTGTTTTGCCACACTGTTCCCCAAGACAGTGTGTAATGTTTGAATCATTCGTTTAATCCACGGGTTTTCTCCACCATTCGTCTTTACCAGACAAAATTCCCCAAGTCCCCCGTGACGGATTATTGGAACAGACTGTTGCTGCGGAGGCAGCTTTTTGTGTATAGCCAGGTGGTTTGAGCATAACCCCACAGGTCTGAAAATTCTGAACGACCTTTGTTTCTCCATAGGGGGCACAGTGTTTGACCGTTTGAACTTACAAGAATGGAGTGTAAGTATAATAATAGTAATCATCATCATCATCATCATCATCATCATCGTCAACAACAACAAAAAGACAAGCTGAAGTTATTGTCCACAAACCTGACGTGCTGGCTGCTGGCCTTGCTGAACTGCTGCCTGGTGTTGACCTTGACCTCCTTGTGAAGGTGAAGGACGGTGTGACGTAGGCTGAGGATTGGACAGAGGAGTGTGGGGGGATGGTTGCTGCTGGCCTTGTGTTCCAGTGTGAGGAGTGTGGGGGGATGGTTGCTGCTGGCCTTGTGTTCCAGTGTAAGGAGTGTGGGGGGATGGCTGCTGCTGGCCTTGTGTTCCAGTGTAAGGAGTGTGGGGGGATGGTTGCTGCTGGCCGTGTGTTCCAATGTGGGGAGATGGTTGTTGCTGGCTTTGGCACTGCACTGATGCCGAGGGTGGGATGCAGGGACACTCTGAAGCAACATGGCCGTCCTGTCCACAACGATGACACGGGAAACTGCAACAGTCTTGTGCACTATAACCACGCCATTCACAGCGATGACACAGAACATAGGAACAGTTTGATGCAGTATGACCGAACTGTCCACACTGACGACAATCGAGACAGTTTTCTACAGTATGTCCGACCTTTCTACAGCGACGACAAGCATTGGGACAGTTGTCTTTAGTATGGCCGACCTGTCTACACAGACGACAAGCATTGGGGCAGTTGTCTGCAGTATGGCCGAACTGTTCGCACAAATCACATTCGGGACAGTTTTCTTCATGATGTCCGACCTGTGTACAACGACGACAAGCATTGGGACAGTTACCTGTATCATGGCCGAACTGTTCGCACAAATCACATTCAGTACAGTTTTCTTCAGTATGTCCGAACTGTCCACACAAACCACATTCGTGACAGTTTTCTGCATCATGGCCGACCTGTCCACACAAACCACATGTGGGACAGTTTTCTGCATCATGGCCGACCTGTCCACACAAACCACATGTAGGACAGTTTTCTGCATCATGGCCGACCTGTCCACACCGACTACATTGACTGTCCCGGAACTGTTGGCGTTTTCCTTCAGGGTTATTTTTGTACTTTTCCATTTTTGCTTTTTTAGAAGAAAATAGTGGACATTCTGGCTGGTTCTGAAAGGTATGGAGAAAATTTATTAGCGTAGAAACAAAGGCAGGAAAACGTTTGTTATCGTGTGTTTCATATCATCTAGTAGTACTAGAAGTGTTTAAGGGCGGCGGAACCTGTGCTTGTCAAATTGTTTTGTTAGTTCTGTAAATAGAGGCTTGTAAACAGTGAGTACAAGTCATAATGCATATTACAGAATCGTTCCACTTCTTTCTCTTTCTGCTTCGGCAGGCAATACACAAAACGCGCGGATGTAACCCACCATCGTGAGTTTTCATCTGTGTACAGATATGTGTGCGTATCGTACATAATTATCGAATGGTATTTTGCCACTAGCGAGTCTAGACTTGTACCTCTGTTGTGTTTACATTAATAAACCTTGTCTCGTACCTGTGCTGTGTTTACAGTAATGAGTCTAGTCTTGTGCCTGTGCTGTGTTTACGGTAATAATTCTAGTCTTGTGTCTGTGCTTTGTTTACAGTAATGAGTCGTAGTATTGTGCCTGTGCTGTGTTTACACTAATGAGTCTAGTCTGGTGCATGTGTCGTGTTTACAGTATTGAGTCTAGTCTTGTACCTCTACTGTGTCTTGTGCGTGTGCTTTGTTAACAGTAATGAGTCTAGTTTTGTGCTAGTTATGAGTGATCGGGGAAGACACATCCAGGAAAGGGGAGTCCATGACTAGTTTTGTGCCCGTGCGGCTGTGTTTGTTCTGATGAGTCTGGAATTGTGCCTGTGGTGTGTTTACAGTAATAATTTTAGTCTTGTACCGCTGCTGTCTTTATAGCACTGAGTCTAGTCTTGTGCCTGTGTTGTGTTTACAGTAAGTATCTGTACGAGACTGGCGGGCACCGTTGACTGAAACAGGCAGGTTGCAAAGATTCTGTAGGCTTAACAGAAACCAGCTTATTTTGTGGAACAATGTTTAACACGTATATATTAAGATTATTGTAGGCTTTAGAGAATCCAACTTATGTTGTGGAACAATGTTTAACATGTATATTGCAAGAGTACTGTAGGCTTACAGAAACCGACAGATGTTCTGGAACAATGTGTAACACGTATGTTGAAAGATTACAGAAGGCTCTACAGAAACCGACAGATGTGGAACAATGTTTAACAAGTATATTGCAAGATTACTGTAGACTCTACAGGGTGGGGTGGGTGTTTGGGGGTTTAACGTCCTTTTCCACCACACACGTAGACTCTACAGAAACCGGCAGATGTTCTGGAACAATGTTTAACATGTATATTGCAAGATTACTGTAGACTCTACGGAAACCGACGGACGTCGTGGAACAATGTTTAACATGTATTGCAAGATTACTATAGGCTGTACAGAAACATGATACGAAGTTATTCATGCTATACTGTAATTTTGCATAAAATGCAACCTGTTTTGCAGCACATTCCCAAATTTAGGCCCATCTATACAACATCTATAGGTGTTACAACTGAGTAATTAACACCTGTCATCAACGCCCAAAACAGGATCACTTGAATGAATTCATACTAAAACCCTCATATAACAATGTTTCACCATACATACATGTATGAAATTTTGAGGCATTTGATGTGTGTTTACTTCAGGCTCAGCTGTCACTGAAAGAAAACGCACTGTATTTACAGGCGAGAACAGGGGTGAACAGGTGAGAGCAGATGTGTTCACATCAACCACTTGAATGGAAATCCAGGGAACATTTCCTTTTTTCCTGAAAACACAAGTATGTGTCACATGTCACTATCTGAGTCTCATAGTATGTGTCACATGTCACTATCTGAGTCTCATAGTATGTGTCACATGTCACTATCTGAGTCTCATAGTATGTGTCACATGTCACTATCTGAGTCTCATAGTATGTGTCACATGTCACTATCTGAGTCTCATAGTATGTGTCACATGTCACTATCTGAGTCTCATAGTATGTGTCACATGTCACTATCTGAGTCTCATAGTATGTGTCACATGTCACTATCTGAGTCTCATAGTATGTGTCACATGTCACTATCTGAGTCTCATAGTATGTGTCACATGTCACTATCTGAGTCTCATAGTATGTGTCACACGTCACTATCTGAGTCTCATAGTATGTGTCACATGTCACTATCTGAGTCTCATAGTATGTGTCACATGTCACTATCTGAGTCTCATAGTATGTGTCACACGTCACTATCTGAGTCTCATAGTGGGCACAAAACGACTGTCGGTGAAGAGTAAACAAACTTTTCGAATTTGCAAGATGACGGACGAAGGGATCGTCGCAGTATAGTTCTTTGCGGTACCTCTAAATAATTTTCTACGTCACAAACTTTTAAACTTTTTTTTTTTTTTTTTTGCATGTACGTCATAAAACATCATTATTTTAATGAACAGGCAAGAAAACACTTTCACAGGGAATTATTTTATCACAGTCAGTTCTTGTGGGCATCGATCCCGGGTGATCGAAATTCAAGGGAAAGAACTGCTGAGAGTTAAGCTCCTAAATACCCACCCACTAACCCTCTACATCACGTACATTCCTTTTCCAGAGACCGGGCTGAGCTTAGTAATGCCTAACAAGGAAAAAATCAAAATACTCGGTGACAAGGAAAGTGGACAGTTGCGAACAACTTTGAGGTCCCCGGGTTATTTCACAGTGTGCACAGAAGCGGTGAAAACTGTCGCATTCACCAGCACAGTACATTTTCAAGCCCGTTTAGAGATTATTGCCTGCATGAGTTTTCTCCCTTGCCGAAACTAGCACACATTTTTCGTGGCAGAGCACACACCTGCCAAGAACAATGCATGCATGCTGCGGGTCTGTGTATGCACGGGGGACAACTCAGTCTGTTTTTTCTCAGAGACAGTGGCGGGGTTAATTTGATACAGCAATACTGGGATAAATGGAAATTACGCTTGAATCTACGTAAACGTAAGATTATTTTTCCAGAGGAAAATAAGAAATATACCTGATGTTTTCATAGAAAAATACCAGAATGAAAGTAGTCAGTGAATTTGTATGTCATGGATTAAAACTAAATTACAATTCTATACAAGCGCGGTTCAAAATTCTGAAATGAATTTCCGCTTTTAACCCTTTCGCTGCCAGACACGTTTCGGTTCACTCATGGATAACATTTCTTCACGCCACTCTGCTGTAAACAGGAATCAAAACCTACACTACATCCAGACAACTTTTTTTTCCCCAACTGCTGGAAAGTCTACATTTAAGGTTTTTAAATAATTTGACAGTGGGGCTACTGGTGCGATTCATGAAATCCTGCGACGGCGGCAGTGAAAGGGTTAATTATTCATGCGTCTACATACGAAGCTGGCAGTATGAAATGTGCATCACGTGTCTAACGGCTTAACATGGGTTTTACTCTCATCATTTTGTCAGTGACACACTCGTCTCGGAATGAGTGAACATTTGCAGTTTTCGGGTCAAAACTCTGTCTAAGTTCGACGTCTGTAGCATTCTTGGAACAGAGCGTAACAAGCGACCCACTAAATGCACGTGCTTCCCTTACTACCTGTCACAGTCCTTAGTGCTATCCGAATTGTTCCACGTGCGAGGTGTTGAGATAAACAGGAGACAGTGAATCGTATTGTGGACAGTGTCAGATGAAGAACTATACGCACGGTCAATCACGTTGTAAGGAAAGAGTAGCTTCAGTTCTGGGCCGCGTTTCTTACGCAAATGCGCTCGCGGGCGCTTGCGGAGGTCGCTCTGCCTCGTTGGGAAACGGCCAATTAGAACAAGGCGCTTTCAAAATGGCGGCGGAATCACGAACACGGCTGTTGGCAAGGTTGAAAAGGAAGAAGAAAACTCTAGTGCTCGCAGCTATCAGTCATCTTTTGAGCGCAGAAGACGACGTTTTTGAGGAGGAGCAATAATTACTGGCTTGGAGCATGATATAGCGCAGTATCCCCACAAGGTGAGCTCAAGGCGCTTCACAATTACAGTCTAAACTAATAAAACAAAAATATGCAACACACACACACACACACACACACACACACACACACACACACACACACACGCACACACACACACACACACGCACACACACACACACACACACGCACAAACACACACACACGCACACACACACACACGCACACACCCCTGCCATTCCACCAGCAACAGGGCTCAGAATGGGTCAGAATATGTGGTGAAACTAGTTGTAGGACAGTCTGAACAAGAAGGTTTTCAGTTTGGCTTTAAAATTAAGCAAATCAGATGCAATACGAATGCACTGGGGAAGAGACTACCAAATTACAGGGGCTTGGTATTGAAATGATCTTTGTCCAAACGACTTAGTGTAGGTCTTAGGTAGGACAAGAAGGCGTTCGGAGCTAGAGCGAAGAGACCTGGATGGTGGATAGACAGTAAGTAATGAGGACAAGTAGGCATTAGCCTTCTGAAAAAGTAGGTGACAAATCCCCCTAAAAGGGTGGGGATGGAGGAAAGGGTTTCACATCGCCGCTTACAGAGGAGTATTCTACTGGAGCCAGAATCCGGAAGTTTGCTCCCGCACTGTACACACGAACATGTATGACAATGACAAATGTAGATATGGAATGGGAGCGCATGCCAACTGAAAGAGTAATCAATATTCTTTCAAAAAACGTAAATTAATTAGAAACATCTTGGCTAGTAGTGGTTCCGCAGTTCCCTGAACAACCTACCACCAAACAACACATGCTAATAGAGCCCAAAGCAGGAAGCTGGATAATATTATGACCGGTTCCTGTTTCCATAGTGAGAGTGTTCATGCAGTGTGTGAAAACTTTCAGAAATATTTTAACTCAGCTAAAACTTACAGTGCCCTGTGCTACAGGATTTTGGAAAAGAACATTTCATTTTGACGTTATTCAGAAAACATGGTTAGTTGCTGTTTCCAGCACACAAGAAACCCGTCTTCGCTTGCTACACTGGAAGATCTTACATAATATCTACCCTGCTTATCTACCCTACTAATATAATGTTGGCATTAATGAACGTGTGTGAAAGTAATGGTTGTTCTCTATGTCCTTCTAAGTTAGATGTAATAGAGCACTTTTTGTTGAATGTGCCAGAGTAAAATTGTTCTGGCAATTCAAAGAAGGGTATTTCTTTTAGGTAAAAGAGGTTAAGGTTAAATTAGATACCTGTGATGTTCTATTCGGTAATCGAGAACATGAGATCAAGGCCACTGTTAATCGGATTAATCATATCATTGTAATTGGGAAAATGCGTGTGAGCATCTTTAAAAAACGGAATGCTCCATACCCCCAAGAAATCATTTTCGATCAACAAATTCAGTTAAGAAAACTTTAAATTCATCTGTATATGTGAATGTCATTTGGCATAACAAAACCTACATCATGTGTTCTCTGGTGAGCAAGCAGTATCTGTTGTTGTAGTTGTTCTTGATGTTGTTGTTGATGTTGTTGTTGTTGTTTTGTTCCTTGTTTTTATTGCGTGGTTGTTGTTGTTGTTGTTGTTGTTGTTGTTGTTGTTGTTGTTGTTGTTGTTGTTGTTGTTTTGTGTTTTTTGTTTTGTTTAGGTTTTTTGTGGGAAGGGGTGGAAGGGAGGGGTTTGTTGTTTTTTTGTCCTGTTGCCATGTGTTCATCAGCAGTAGACAAATTGTTGTATTCAGAACCAATGAAGAAGGTACGCTCAGTCAAGTTAAATAAAAAAATAATAATAAATAATAAAAACACAGAAACAATAAATATTTCAGTTTTTTTGTTGCTTGTAGCGGGCCTATAACTGAGGTTTAAAAAACTGACCTGAAATTTTCTCTCACGTTGTGAACTGGAATATATAGATATTGAATATACACGCAAGCCAACAAAAAGGGTGATTAGTTTCCTTTTAGAAAACGTAAATTAATTGGAATTATCTCGACTAGTAGTGGTTTAGCAGCACCCTGACCAACCATACCCTCAAAATGCAAACTTAGGACCCAAAGAAGGACAAATCAGCCATTTCAAGCCTCTCTACATGGTCCAACCCGATGAAGTCGTCGGCTCCCCTTCTAAATCCGATCATTAGTACGTAAACAAGCGCTCCACGAAGTTTGATGCTGTTGTCAAGTCTGTCCCCATCATTTTGGTTCCTGCCTCACTACATCACGCCAGGCGCTCTCTCTCTCTCTCTCTCTCTCTCTCTCTCTCTCTCTCTCTTCCTTCCACGTCATTGTCTTATTTCCCGTTAGAACGCGTGATCGGTGTGATAGGAACCTATGCACGGATGTAAACATTTCGAAACTTGAACCCGGACTAACCTATCAATTGTGTTGACGAAGCGAAACTGTGGGACAATTGTTTGGAGGGTTGGGTGGGTGGGTGTTTGGGGGTTTAACGTCCTTTTCCACCACATACGCAATTGTTTGGAAATAGATAGAGGGGAAGAGAAGCGAGAAAGATGGAGCGAGGGGATGGAGGGGGATGGGGAGGGGTGGTGAGTAGTTGAGAGCGGTGGAGGGGGGGGGGGTGTTGTAGTGTTTTATCTGATTTGCCCATAGATGGCCTGTCACTACTTGAAGTGAAACTGCCTGATTGGTCTGGGCTTGTTTTGGCAGTCTAGAGTCCGGCATTGTGTTCAACTTCAACCAGTACTTTACAGTTCTGACAGTGCTATTCATATGTTGTATATATATATAGGGAATGCCAGCCACTCTTACCGTACATCATCAGATATGGTTCAGGGTTCGGATATCAACACCCATGAACTTTCTCAGTCAAAGTAAAACTCAGATAAATATATACCACAGGCGCTACCTGCACATCAAATAGCTTAAACGTCATGTGTGTGTGTGTGTGTGTGTGTGTGTGTGTGTGTGTGTGTGTGTGTGTGTGTGTGTGTGTGTGTGTGTGTGTGTGTGTGTGTGTGTGGGGGGGGGGGGGGGGGGTCTGCCCTTCAAGCGCGACTGGTGGTCGACAACACAATGCGATGTTTAAGTCTCCCACTCTGGTCGTTGCGACAGGAACCTATACACGGATGTAAGCACTGGACACTTGAACCCAGACTAACCCGTCAAATGTGTTGACGAAGCGAAACTGTCAATCAGAGAATTGTTTGCAAATAGCTACACGGAGTGTAAAGTCCCATGGTGTCACGTGACATGGAATGTGCGAGGGGTCGCTACTTTACGAGGAGAACTCATCGATATCGTTCTGTTTCAATATCTCCCAAATCTTTGCATCAACAGCAAAGCCGCCATTCACATTAGAACTGTTCCTGTGCAAATATTTGGTTGTCTAGATTTAGCACACGCCACTCCTGAAGTTTGTGTGTTCATTTATATACGTTATAACCACATTTGACGGATGCACTTCTATATATTTAAGACAGGTCGAATAGTGGTTTATACAGTTCCCATTGGCATGTTAAATATGTCATGCTCATTTCAATCACAGCGACCTTCTGTAGAACCATCATCTTTTCCCTTAATATTGATACAAATAGGTGTGTATTGGATGTTGGTATGTAGGTAGGTGTCCTTATATGCATGTATGACTATACGTATGTGTGTATGTATGTATGTAAGTATCTATGTATGTGTGTATGTATGTATGTATGTATGTATGTAAGTATCTATGTATGTATGTATGTATGTAAGTATCTATGTATGTAAGTATCTATGTATGTATGTATGTATGTATGTATGTATGTATGTATGTATGTATGTATGTATGTATGTATGTATGTATGTATGTATGTAAGTATCTATGTATGTATGTATGTATGTATGTATGTATGTATGTATGTATGTATGTATGTATGTATGTAAGTATCTATGTATGTTTGTATGCTTTTATTCGTATTTATTTCATTGATTATTTATCTATTATTCATGTATTTAGTTCTATCGTCAACTATCGGTGGTCGGTGGTCTAGTGGTTAAGAGACTTGTCACCAGTGCGGGGAGGTCAGAGGTTCGAGTCCCACTCGGGGCAAAAAATTTTTCATTCTCGTTTATGGCACTGTTCATTCGGGCCGATCGTCGGGGGTTCTCTCCGGGTACTCCGGCTTCCTCCCCCTCTGCTTTGGAAATGTCCAGCCCACCAAATTTGAAAAAATAAATGCAATTCTAAATTCCGAAATTTAAATAGCTGAGCTGACCCTCCGCATCACGTGACTGTAATGTGTTTATGTCCAGTGTGTGAGAGAATGCGTGTGATTCACGTGAGCGTGCGTATTGGGTTCAGTTCGAGGCGCTTTGAGCCGAATCATGAAATTGAGTAAAGCGCCTATACAATACTCATTATTATTATTTTTATAATAACTATTATTATGCCTTGGGTGATCAAGCTGGGTAGATGAAACACTTTTCTGTGGCTTGAGGCCATGGAAGCTCTGACTAAAAGCTGCAATTTTATTGGTTGATATCATGCTGTACAGCTCATTGGTGACGTGTACAGACCGTAACACGTCATTTAAGTGTTATCCCCGAGTATGATAGATAGAGTGTGTGACAACCTAATGTCTCTATGGAAACGTTCAGTACGAGAGATAAGACTCAGTTGAAACTGGGACAGACCCTTCATCATGTACGGGCCTTATTTCCCGTTAGGAAGCGTGGTCGGTGTGATAGGAACCTGTGTACGGATGTAAACATTTCGATACTTCAACCCGCACTTCAACTGTTAAGTGTATTGCCGAAGTGAAACTGAATCAGACAATTGTTTAGAACTAATCGAGGATGGTAATGATCGGCATGAATTTCGTGTCATTCTCCTTCTTGTTATATATTCACAGTCGGCTGTATGTGTATGATGATCAGTAGTAGTAGCCGTAGTAGTAGTAGTCGTACTACTAAACACAATAGTAAAAATAATAATAGTAATCATAAAAGTAATAATAATTCTAGTAATAATTATAATGATAATAGTGATTATTTCTTCTTATAATGGTTCAGCTGAAAGAGGAGGGGGAAGGGGGGGGGGGGTGTCAGGTTTTCCGCTCGTGGCCTGCCTGGTGGGGCTAGGTTTTAATAAATGGAGTTAGATTCACTGTCTGCTTGCATTACGTGTCTTGCGAGTGTCAGAATCATCCTGAATTCTTTGCATGTTTCACTGTCAGAAACGTTTCTTTTGTCTGTGTCATGTTCCCGGTTTTCGACATGTCCCGTCCCGGTATCTATATTCTTCTTAGTCTCCGTACATTATATCTTGTGACAATGATAATTATTGACGCTCTCTCTCTCTCTCTCCTCTCTCTCTCTCTCTCACTCACACACACACACACACACACACACACACACACACACACACACACACACACACACACACACACACACACACACACACACACACACACACGAGAGAGACAGAGAGAGTGAGAGAGAGAGAGAGAGAGAGAGAGGCGGATGTAAAATGCTCGATCAACAGAGCCCACGCTGACACATCGAATGGAACCCATTGTGCCCCGGTCACGTGACACTTCTCAGGGCCACACAGCCGTGTTTCCCTCTAAAGGCTACACAGAACGGATACGGATTTCACAGAAAATGCTGTATATTCCTGTTTAACATGACGCTGTGCATGACACGCTAGAAATACTTTAAAATTCACCGGAATAAATCACAACAATCCAGCAGCCAAAGACTCATGTGTAGGGTCAATTTAAACA
>JACVVK020000430.1:0-40000 GCA_018292915.2 Batillaria attramentaria | reverse complement strand
GTGTTATTATCTGTAGTGTTATTATCTGTAGTGTTAATATCTGTAGTGTTGTTATGTGTAGTTTTGTTATTATCTGTAGTGTTGTTTTTATCTATAGTGTTATTATTATCTGTAGTGTTGTTATTATCTGTAGTGTTATTATCTGTAGTGTTGTTATTATCTGTAGTGTTGTTATCTGTAGTGTTATTATCTGTAGTGTTGTTATTATCTGTAGTGTTGTTATTATCTGTAGTGTTATTATGTGTAGTGTTATTATCTGTAGTGTTGTTATTATCTGTAGTGTTGTTATCTGTAGTGTTATTATCTGTAGTGTTGTTATTATCTGTAGTGTTGTTATATGTATTGTTGTTATTATCTGTAGTGTTGTTATCTGTAGTGTTATTATCTGTAGTGTTGTTATTATCTGTAGTGTTGTTATTATCTGTAGTGTTATTATGTGTAGTGTTATTATCTGTAGTGTTGTTATTATCTGTAGTGTTGTTATCTGTAGTGTTATTATCTGTAGTGTTGTTATTATCTGTAGTGTTGTTATTATCTGTAGTGTTATTATGTGTAGTGTTATTATCTGTAGTGTTGTTATTATCTGTAGTGTTGTTATCTGTAGTGTTATTATCTGTAGTGTTGTTATTATCTGTGGTGTTGTTATATGTATTGTTGTTATTATCTGTAGTGTTGTTATCTGTAGTGTTATTATCTGTAGTGTTGTTATTATCTGTAGTGTTGTTATTATCTGTAGTGTTATTATGTGTAGTGTTATTATCTGTAGTGTTGTTATTATCTGTAGTGTTGTTATTATCTGTAGTGTTGTTATCTGTAGTGTTATTATCTGTAGTGTTATTATCTGTAGTGTTGTTATTATCTGTAGTGTTGTTATTATTCTGTAGTGTTGTTATTATCTGTAGTGGTTGTTATCTGTAGTGTTATTTATCTGTAGTGTTATTATACTTGTAGATGTTGTTATTATCTGTATGTGTTGTTATTATCTGTAGTGTTGTTATTATCTGTAGTGTTGTTATCTGTAGTGTTATTATCTGTAGTGTTGTTATTATCTGTAGTGTTGTTATTATCTGTAGTGTTGTTATCTGTAGTGTTATTATCTGTAGTGTTGTTATTATCTGTAGTGTTGTTATCTGTAGTGTTATTATCTGTAGTGTTGTTATTATCTGTGGTGTTGTTATTATGTATGTTGTTATTATCTGTAGTGTTATTATCTGTAGTGTTATTATCTGTAGTGTTGTTATTATCTGTAGTGTTGTTTATCTGTAGTGTTTTATTATCTGTATGTTGTTATTATCTGTAGTGTTATTATGTGTAGTGTTATTATCTGTAGTGTTGTTATTATCTGTAGTGTTGTTATTATCTGTAGTGTTGTTATTATCTGTAGTGTTGTTATCTGTAGTGTTATTATCTGTAGTGTTGTTATCTGTAGTGTTATTATCTGTAGTGTTGTTATTATCTGTAGTGTTGTTATTATCTGTAGTGTTATTATCTGTATTGTTGTTATTATCTGTAGTGTTGTTATTATCTGTAGTGTTATTATCTGTAGTGTTGTTATCTGTAGTGTTATTATCTGTAGTGTTGTTATTATCTGTAGTGTTGTTATTATCTGTAGTGTTGTTATTATCTGTAGTGTTATTATCTGTAGTGTTGTTATCTGTAGTGTTATTATCTGTAGTGTTGTTATTATCTATAGTGTTGTTATTATCTGTAGTGTTGTTATTATCTGTAGTGTTGTTTTTATCTGAAGAATCTACGCCACCTGCGAGAGAGAAAACTTCGAAACTGAATCAGACTCTAAATCACGTGGGTTGACCAGGACGTTAATCTCCAAAACGCCCACAAACTAACCCTCTTTATCACGTGAGTCCCCGCTACCCCTCCTACAGTCCCCCCCCCCTCCACACACACACACACACCTCTCTCTCTCTCTCTCTCTCTCTCTCTCTCTCTCTCTCTCATCCACGTGCTGGGCTTATTTCCTGTTGGGAAGCGTGGTCGGTGTGATAGGAATCTACAGTCTATATGTACGGATGTAAACATTCGAAACTTAAATGAACCCGGACTGACCTATCAAGTGTGATCACGTAGCGAAACTGTGAATCATATAATTGTTTACAAATAGCTACACGGGGTGTAACGTGCCTTGGTGTCACGTGACATGGAATGTCTAAGGAGTCGCTAGTATACGACGAGAAATCATCGATATTACTCGATGTTTCGGCCAGTATGTCTCGAATTGATGCATCAACAGCAAAACCGCCATTCACATTAGAACAGTTCAAACAATCTTACTCATATTAAGATATTAGGCTCAATTAGTTCTAGCACCTATTTCACATCACATTATCATATATGACGTCACGATTCACATCACATTATCATAATCAGACATGCAACACATTTCATCAATCACTCTAATCGAGCACCCCCGACATAAATACAAATGGTATATACGGTGGTGTTTGTCTGCATGTGGCCGGCTGTCTTTTGTTGTGTCTACCACATTCGCACAGCTGAATTTATGCAGCAAACTTTCCCCTGTCTGTATCTGTGTCTGCATCTACATTCTGTGTCATACACAAAAGCACACTTGGTATATGTGTGATAGAAACCTGTGTACGGATGTAAACATTTCGATACTTCAACCCGCACTTCAACTGTCACGTGTGTTGCCGAAGTGAAACTGAATCAGACAATTTTTTAGAATTAATCAAGGATGGTAATGATCGACATGCGTTTCGTGTCGTTCTCCTTCTTGTTATATATTCACAGTCGGCTGTATGACGTTATTGTGTATAATGATAATGGTGGTAGTAGTAGTAGTAGTAGTAGTAGTAGTAGTAGTAGTACTAAACACAATAGTAATAATAATAATAATAGTAATCATGATTTTTGTAATAATAATAATTCTAATAATAATAGTGATTATCTCTTCTTATAATTGTTCAGCTGAAAGAGGACGGGGGGGGGGGGTCAGTTTTTCCGCTCGTGGCCTTCTCTCTCTCTCTCTCTCTCACACACACACACACACACACACACACACACACACACACACACACACACACACACACACACACACACACACACACACACACACACACACACACGAGAGAGAGAGGGAGGATGTAAAATGCTCGCCCAACAGAGCCCACGCTGACATATCGAATGGAACCCATTGCTCCCCGGTCACGTGACACTTGTCATGGCCACACAGCCGTGTTTCCCTCTAAAGGCTACACAGAACGGATACGGATTTCACAGAAAATGCTGTATATTCCTGTTTAACATAACGCTGTGCATGACATATCCTAGAAATACTTTAAAATTCACCGGAAAAAATCACAACAATCCAGCAGCCAAAGTCTCATGTGTAGGGTACATTTAAACAAATTCTAATATTCCGCTTTTTTGCAATGCTAGCAGTAAACCACTGAGTGGGTGATGGATAGTCATAACTCACACTTGTTTCCTTGCTAGTTTCGGACGTAAAGCACTCATAGTTAACTCCCTCAAAGTTTGCATTGGCGAGTGATATATAGCTTTACTTACTTCCCCTACTTTCAAATTGACCTGATTGAGCGCATGTTTTCGGCTTTAGTAACGCCTCTGTTCCTATTCTCTCTCTCTCTCTCTCTCTCTCTCTCTCTCTCTCTCTATATATATATATATATATATATATATATATATATATAGAGAGAGAGAGAGAGAGAGAGAGAGAGAGAGAGAGATATTATTATTATTATTATTATTATTATTACTACTACTTCAAATCAACAACCAAAAAACGCCTACGTAATACCTGTTGTCATTACAATATGTAAGGTAAGGTAGTTGGCTGTAGTCTACATGTACCAAGTAGTGATTTAGCAGGACAGTATGTCAGATAGTTGGCTGTAGTCTACACGTACCAAGTAGTGATTTAGCAGGACAGTATGTCAGATAGTTGGCTGTAGTTTACATGTACCAAGTACTTTTTTCTTTCTTTTTTTTTTTTTTTTTTTGCTGCCCCAACTCTTTTGCCAGTTCCAGTGGTGTTCCTCCCAGGTAATGGGTGGAACCCACGGAGGGCTCGGAAGCTGGGACATTTTTTTTTTATATTATGCGTGATGATGAAGATGAGAATGGTGGTTAGATGATGCTATGGAGGTCCGTGTGGTTTGGGACTGCGGGACAGGGCCGCATTCCACGCTTCCTGTCATAAATATCCCGGCGTTCACCAGGCCCGGGAACTACGGCGCCTGCGGTGCCGGCCATGTAATCATCCACATCATAAGACGTGTCATACCAAGAGAAGAACCCCCAAAATCGCACCCGTGAAGTGGGTGAATCTCGGCTGTGTGGCAACACCCCCCCCCCCCCCCCCCCCCCCATGGGCCCATAGCACACCCGCTCTGGATAGGAGCCGACCTAGGTAGGAAAAATCTCGCTTGTCTCGGCTGGGACTCGAACCCGGGTCTCCCGGTCCATGGTCCGAAGTGCTAATTACTACACTACGGGGGCCGGTTACATGTACCAAGTAGTGATTTAGCAGGACGATATGTCAGATAGTTGGCTGTAGTCTACATGTACCAAGTACTGATTTAGCAGGACGATATGTAAGGTAGTTGGCCGTAGTCTACATGTACCAAGTAGTGATTTAGCAGGACGGTATGTCAGATAGTTGGCTGTAGTCTACATGTACCAAGTACTGATTTAGCAGGACGGTATGTCAGATAGTTGGCTGTAGTTTACATGTACCAAGTAGTGATTTAGCAGGACAGTATGTCAGATAGTTGGCTGTAGTCTACATGTACCAAGTAGTGATTTAGCAGGACAGTATTAGCCTGTGTGATACCTGTTGTCATTATAATTTTTACTTTATATGATAAGCTTAAAAACAACAACCAAACACATGCATGTATAATGTCTATTGTAATTATAATTAATTATTACTTTTAAAAAAAGCCATAAAAAGCTTGTATAACACCTATCGTCATTATAATTATTACTTAAAAAAACAAAAACAAAATCAAACCTGTGTAATACCTATTCTCATTATAATTATTACTTTTAAAAAAACACCCACAAAACGCCTGTATAACATGTATTGTCATTATAATTATTACTTTAAAACAACAACAACAAAACGCCTGTATGATAACTATTGTCATTATGATTATTATTTTAAAAAAGAAACCAAATAACCGCCTGTATAACACCTATTGTCATTAAGATTATTACTTTTTAACGGAAACAACAAAACCGCCTGTATAACACAGATTGTCACTATAATTATTACTTTAAAATAACAACAACAACAACAAAACCGCCTGTATAACACCTATTGTCACTATAATTATTACTTTAAAATAACAACAACAAAACCGCCTGTATAACACGTATTGTCAATATCATTATTACTTTAAAATAACAACCACCAAAGAACGCCTGTATAACACCTATTCTCACTATAATTATTACTTTAAAATAACAACAACAACAAAACCGCCCGTATAACACCTATAATTGTCACAATAATTATTACTTTAAAATAACAACCACAAAGGAACGCCTGTATAACACGTATTGTCACTATAATTATTACTTTAAAATAACAACCACCAAAAAACGCCTGTATAACACCCATTGTCACTATAATTATTACTTTATTATAAGTTTAAAATAACAACAACCAGAAAACGCCTGTATAACACCTATTGTCACTATAATTATTACTTTATTATAAGTTTAAAATAACAACAACCAGAAAACGCCTGTATAACACCTATTGTCACTATAATTATTACTTTAAAATAACAACAACAACAAAACCGCCTGTATAACACCTATAATTGTCACTATAATTATTACTTTAAAATAACGACCACCAAAAACCGCCTGTATAACACCTATAATTGTCACTATAATTATTATTTTAAAATACAACCACCAAAAAACGCCTGTATAACACCTATTGTCACTATAATTATTATTATTAAAAAAGACACCCAAATAAACGCCTGTACCCATTATCATTATAATTATTACTTTAAAACTACAACAACAACCCAACAAGGAGGAACGGCCCCGTCCTACAAAGTTGTTTCTCCAAATTTCATTTTATTTTGTTGTTATTGTTGCCGGTTCTCCCCTCTCCAAGTTCTACCAATGACACTAGATCCTCTACCACCTCGACCGATTAGTCACGTGACTGGGGGTGGGGCCGGGTGGGGGGAGAGAGAGACAGACAGACAGAGAGAAAGAGAGAGAGAGTGGGTGGGTGGGTGTTTAGGAGTTTAACGTCCTTTTCCACCACGTAAGGGTGATATCAAAGACGGGGCAACGAGAGAAAGGCCAGCACAAATATTTGGCCCAAGCCGGGATTCGAACTCTCGACCCGAGCATTGAAAGTCCAACGCTCTACCATTCGGCCACCCTGGCTCCCCAGAGAGAAAGAGAGAGAGAGAGAGAGAGAGAGAGAGAGACGTCAGTTCCGTGAACTAAACATTTGACGTCAGCCTCAGGCAGGTCGTCATACACAGACAGAGAGATGACGTCAATTCCGCGAACTAAACATTTTGACGTCAGCCTCTAGCACTGCGATCGTCTGAGGAAGCTTGTTTATGTCTTGTAATTTCCCTGTTGGCTTTGTGGCTTCCCCGATTGAATTATTTTTCACATGAAATCTGGAAGATCCAGAGGGCTGGTGAAATGTCGGAGGCAGTGACGATACTTGCTTATTTTGTCTGGGAACTAAGCGTTTGACGTCAGCTTCACACTGGTGGTATGACAGATGATGCTTGTGCATGTCTTGTGATTTCCCTGTTGCTTTTGTGACTTCCCTGGCTGAATTAATTTTTACATAAAATCTGGAAGATCTAGAGGGCTGGTGAAACATGGACTAGAATACCTTGTATTGTACTTATGAAATCGAAAATTTGGAACTCTTTTGACCGGTGCTTTTCGCAGAAACTTGAAAAAGTTATGTTTATCTAAAAGTTCAGTTATTCTAAATGCTAAAGCTATAATAGTGCAGTAGTTCCTGTCATATGTGCAGTTGTCACACCAGACAAAAACGCCGGGATGATAAGTAATTTGCAGTAGTCTTTTCATAGATATTTGATCTTATGTGCAAAGCACCCCTACCTCGGAATTATTTTTTTTACACAAAACCAGTCAGAGCTACAGAGCTGTGCTACGAAAACAGGCAGTATAATTGGATGATCTTCCCAATTTCAGAAAACGAAGCCATTTGAACATTTTTTGCGAAAAAATTCGTAACATGACCGATTTTTTAAAATCGGCGATAACTCTTCTGAAAATGCAGTAGGCTAAAAATCGTGAGAGGTAGGTCTGGAGAAGGTGAATTCCCATATTATCTCAAAGTAAAAAGGCCTCCAACGAGGTGGTTTAGGAGATAGCCATCATTACATCCGTCCACACACACACACACACACACACACAGACACACGTCTCACATCTCCCGCCAAAAAGAACGCAGCAGCATAGTGTGCACGTCAAGTGTCTATGACGCAGGTTTCGTTACGTCACTATGTGCGTGAAAGTATGTATTGTGTGGAGAAACGTCACAGTCTTGTTTTGTATCACTGAAACTTGCTGCTGCGCGCAGCAAAATCTGCCCCGTCTCATAAAGTTGTTTCTCTATAGAGAAACAACTTAAAAAACCGCCTGTATGATAACTATTGTCATTATGATTATTATTTTTAAAAGACAACCAAATAAACGTCTGTATAACACCTATTGTCATTATGACAGACAGACGCAGAGCCACACACACACACACACACACACACACACACACACACACACACACACACACACACTGTGTCTATATTACATGTTGAGCTGAGTCAGATGACCCTGTTTGTTTTGTATTGTTTTCACTATGACTGTCTCCACTATGTAAGGTGTTCCACATGTACCTGCATATGTTGACTTATTTACCGGCTGATTTGTACAGGTGTCTGCCTTCAAAGACAAACAAGGAGGACTGGACCCATCCCATACAGATGTTTCTCTCCATTTCATTCCATTTTGTCTGTTGTGAGGTTGTTGTTGCTGGTATTTGTTCGTTTCTTTGTTGTTTGTTTGTTTGTTTGTTTGTTGTTTCTTTTTCTTTCTCTCGTTTACAATCTGTGGATTTACTGACAGTAGAAGCGAAGTGTGCTTGCAGAGAGAGACAGAGAGAGAGGCGGATGTAAAATGCTCGATCAGCAGAGCCCACGCTGACATAATTCTTGAATGGAACCCATTGTGCCACGGTCACGTGACACTACTCAGCGACACACAGCCGTGTTTTCCTCTAACACACCCAGATCTTGTCCGCCATATTTAGATCAGTTGCTTCCTTCTTGTCACGTTCAACATGAAGTCAATGTGTAACGTTACAAACGGCAGTCAAACCTTGTGAACTGAAAGTTGTTGGGTTTTTGTGTTTGTTTGGGTTTTTTGTTTTGTTTTTTTGTTTGTTTTTTATGTAGGATTCTTGTACAGTAACTGGAAGTAGCTTCTATACAAATGTCTGCACCATAGACACACTCAACTACATATACAGAGAAGTGTATAGACATTTGGAGTGTGTATACCCAAATGTACACGTCATAGGAATGTGTATTGGTGTTGTTCATTCACTCATCGCAGTCTCATCCCATACATACACTGTACAAACTACATTAAATGACGACACGTAATAAATGAGTAGTCTCGGCTAAGTAAACACACAACACACGAAACCACTCTCACACACTCGAAACACTCCCAAGCATAAGCATGGACCACACACACACACACACACACACACACACACACACACACACACACACATTGTCTGCCGTCTATCCCCCCCCCCCCGGCCCATCCTCTTCTTCTTCATTCAAACACATTCTCACACACATACCATCCTTATATGAAAAAAAGTATTTCGAAGTAGTTGTCTGAGAAACTCAATGGGAAAGTAAGAGACAAAGGCAGAATTGGGTTCATCGTCCATACAAGCATCAAATTTACACAAGTCAGAATTCGGCAACCTCCAATCGTTGTCAGGATTTCACGGTTTTACATGTGAAGGCCGAAATAGCAAGTCTTGTCAAATGCGTAGAGGGTGAAACTGGTTCGTGTAGACTGTATTAAAAACAAAGAGATGAAGTAGAGAGTGAGACAGGTCCGTGTATATTGTAATTAAAACGAAGAGATGAAGTAGAGAGTGAGACAGGTCCGTGTAGACTAAGAAAAACAAGGAGATGAAGTAGAGAGTGAGGCAGGTCCGTGTAGACTGTAATAAAAACAAAGAGATGGAGTAGAGAGTGAGACAGGTCCGTGTAGACTGTAATAAAAACAAAGAGATGAAGTAGAGAGTGAGACAGGTCCGTGTAGACTGTAATAAAAACAAAGAGATGGAGTAGAGAGTGAGACAGGTCCGTGTAGACTGTAATAAAAACAAAGAGATGAAGTAGAGAGTGAGGCAGGTCCGTGTAGACTGTAATAAAAACAAAGAGATGAAGTAGAGAGTGAGGCAGGTCCGTGTAGACTGTAATAAAAACAAAGAGATGGAGTAGAGAGTGAGACAGGTCCGTGTAGACTGTAATAAAAACAAAGAGATGAAGTAGAGAGTGAGACAGGTCCGTGTAGACTGTAATAAAAACAAAGAGATGAAGTAGAGAGGGAAAAAGCAAATGTCCCTTTAACGTAGGTGTAGACAACATACCTGAGTGCTGGACACTGTCTTCTAGGTTCCTGTGTGTGTATCAGGAGAGAGAAACGAGCAGACGGACACTTCTGGCGGAAATCACAGTGTAATTATGTAATACGTAGACTGACGTCTTGTTATTTGCCAATGTTACACCCCAGAGAACACAGTATAATGATGGGATACGTAGACTGGTCTTCTTATGTGCCAGTGTTACACCCAAACCAACAGTGTTATGGTGTGATTCGCAGACTGAAATCTTGTTATTTGCCAATGTTACACCCCAGAGAACACACGGTCGTGATACTGACGACACACTGAACTGGCTACACTCTCAGCTGTCTATGCAGTCATACACACTTCACACTTACTTCACGAGTAGTGTTATTCACCAATGTTACACCCCAGAGAACACAGTGCCATGATACTGACGGCACACTGGGTTGTCTATACAGTCATACACACTTCACACTTACTTCACGAGTAGTGTTATTCACCAATATTACACCCCAGAGAACACAGTGCCATGATACTGACGACACACTGGGTTGTCTATACAGTCATACACAGTTCACACTTACTTCACGAGTAGTGTTATTCACCAATGTTACACCCCAGAAAACACAGTGTCATGATACGTACGGACACTGACACAAACCGGCACAAGTTTGATCAAAACAGTAACATGTCTAGCCCGCTGGATGGAGTCTTAGAGAAGTTATTGTTTAAAATCAGTCCTGTAACTCTTCCCAGCAGAACTGAAAGTACACAAAGAAGTGACCGACTTGAACAACAGATGATACTGTAATACTATGTCATTGCACGGACGTTGGGCAGTCACAATGTTCCAACTGATGAAAGCAACTGATTATATCTTCCTGTTGTGCTGACGTCACCCACATCACAGCGCGGGACTTTCTGCATGCGTGCGGTATCGGCATGCTCGCGTTTTTCATGGGGGATATACACGTGACCGGCGCAGTACGATGAGTAGTGGGCATGCAGTACGAGGTGAGCTCACCGACGTCAGGCTGACGAAAAGAAGGAGATAGGATTAATAGATACGATACGTTTGATAAACAGTAACAATTGTTACAAAAATCAGGCGGGCCCCTTCTGTCTGCTATGATACTGGCGCTGGTCACGTGTTTATCCCCCGTGTGCTGCAGTGAACTCTTACAACTCATACCGCTGACTAACCACTTGTACACTGGCCGGTCACGTGCGCTGCTGGGGCTCAGGTGAGCCATCGAGAATACACACACTGTACAAGGACTTATGTTTTGGAGCGGTTTGGGTAGTGACTACGCCTTACGCTGGAAATACTCTGTCTTTGATGATTAGTACAGCTCTTAATGCGATACAATGTTGTTTACACTTTTGCGCGCGCGGTCGAACATTCAAATTCTACGACTGTTGTTACGCTACTGGAGCGCTCAGCGTGGTCGCCGCGTCATCAGTGCCAGAATGACAGACGCTGTCACTGTCCAGGTGTGTAAGTGGTGTGATGATAGATACAAGGAAAACATCTCAATACGATCTGTCACCATACAATGGTAGCATTAGCCCCCTTAAATGTGACTATACCAACATTATACAACTTGACATTAACACTTGCAACACTTCCGCTTGTGAGTGCGCGTACACCACACACATGGAAACAGACTATCTTAGAAATGCCTTACAAAGAAAATGCTATATATTCCTGTTTAACATAAGACAGCGCATGACACCCTAGGAATGCCTTACAAAGAAAATGCTATATATTCCCGTTTAACATAAGACAGCGCATGACACCCTAGGAATGCCTTACAAAGAAAATGCTATATATTCCTGTTTAACATAAGACAGCGCATGACACCCTAGGAATGCTTTACAAAGAAAATGCTATATATTCCTGTTTAACATAAGACAGCGCATGACACCCTAGGAATGATTTACAAAGAAAATGCTATATATTCCTGTTTAACATAAGACAGCGCATGACACCCTAGGAATGCCTTACAAAGAAAATGCTATATATTCCTGTTTAACATAAGACAGCGCATGACACCTTAGGAATGCCTTACAAAGAAAATGCTATATATTCCTGTTTAACATAAGACAGCGCATGACACCCTAGGAATGCTTTGAAATTCACGGAAAACTCACACAAATCCAGCAGCCAAAGACGCATGTGTGGGATGAATTTCAATATTTCACTTTTTTGCGATGCTAGCAACAACCACATATACCCCCCCCCCCCCCCGTTCCTCTGTCGGCTGCTAGCTCTTGTGCCAGCCGCGCATGAATACAAATAGTCCACATACCAGGCTGATTGTTCACTGTGTTTACTATTACCTGGCATGAAACTTATTTACAAAGCCAGCAAACAGCCCCAGATGGCCTTTTTATTGTTTTTTATTTTTTTACTCTGCACACAAATTTACAACGGGGCAAAACATCTGTACTATATTTAGCGAAAGCTAGTCGTGTTGTGTAACCTTCAGAATCACTTCCTGGTGTGTGTATACGGCTTGACTCGACACTGTCACAACACGGTGACATATCACGTGACCACATCCCACACTGACAGAAGAAGTGAAATGGAGGCGTGCACATCTACCGTCCTCTGGGAAACACGGACTAAGTGGCATGGTTTAGAGAGGCGTTTACTACTTTTTCCCATGTCATGGTAGTGATTCCTTCCTAGTTGTGAACTGTTAGTGGGTGGCTACATCAACTACGTTACATCTTGCAGTCGGCCTTTTCGCCAAATATGGAATGACCACAGTCAGTGAGGTCAAAGGTTTTGCTCTTCTAGCGGTCGTGTTTGTTGGCAGTCCTTTTTAAAAGAACGTAACCTGTAAGAGAGAGAGAGACAGACAGAGAGAGAGAGAGACAGAGAGAGAGAGAGACAGAGACAGAGACACAGAGAGACAGAGAGAGCGAGACAGACACAGAGAGAGACAGAGAGAAACAGACACAGAGAGAAACAGACAGAGAGAGAGAGAGAGAGAGAGAGAGTGTGTGTGTGTGTGTGTGTGTGTGTGTGTGTGTGTGTGTGTGTGTGTGTGTGTGATTAACGTCATTTTCAACCACATAAGGGCGTTATCAAAGACGGGGCAACACGCTAACAAAGACGCCATTTCTATTTATAAATGTTAAATACACAGACAACTCCGCCAAGGACGGTCCCAAGCCCGGCTGAAAAAGGAGGAGGGTTGGGCGTGGGGCTAGCTACCCCA
Organism: Batillaria attramentaria; assembly: GCA_018292915.2. Classification (NCBI taxonomy): domain Eukaryota; kingdom Metazoa; phylum Mollusca; class Gastropoda; family Batillariidae; genus Batillaria; species Batillaria attramentaria. The sequence goes on along the minus strand of JACVVK020000430.1, from coordinate 27,088 downwards.
CCCCGTTAAAAAAAAAAAAAAAGCCCTAGCTACAGAAACGTCAAAAGGGAAAACAGTCATCTCAGCTCTGGGAAAGGACCGGGCTTCAGCAAGAAGAATTATGACGCCTTGCGGTGAAAGCCAGACATTTCTGGAAGCCACAAGGCCGACCACCCTTCTGAATACCAGAGCAACAAACATCGGTACATGGAACGTAAGAACTAGGTATGAGACAGGAAGGACATTTGAGGTAGCAGCAGAGATGAAGAACTACAACCTCACCCTGCTAGGAATCAGTGAGACCACCGGCCCCCGTAGTGCAGTGGTTAGCACTTCGGATCACGGACCGGGAGACCCGGGTTCGAATCCCAGCCGAGGCAAGCGGGATTTTTCATACCTAGGTCGGCTCCTACCCAGAGCGGGTGTGCTATGGGCCCGATGGGAAGGCTGTTGCCACACGGCCGAGTTCCACCCACTTCACGGGTGCGACTTTGGGGGGTGCTTCCCTTAGTATGACACGTCTTACGATGTGGATGATTACACGGCCGGCACCGCAGGTGCCGTAGTTCCCGGGCCTGATTAATGCCGGGATATTTATGACAGGAAGCGTGGAATGCGGCCCTGTCCCGCAGTCCCAAACCACATGGACCTCCATAGCATCATCTTACTATCATCCTCATCTCCATCATCATGCATAATAAAAATTGTCCCAGCTTCCGAGTCCTCCGTGGGTTCCACCCATGACCTGGGAGGAACACCACTGGAGTTGGCAAAGAGTTGGGGCAGCAAAAAAAAAGGGGGAATCAGTGAGACCCGATGGACACAGTCAGGGCAGAAGCGCCTAGCCTCAGGAGAGATGCTGTTGTATTCTGGATACGAAGAAGACAATGCAACCCACACCCAAGGAATAGCATTGATGTTGTCCAAAGAAGCACAAAGAGCACTCATAGGATGGGAGGTCCATGGACCAAGAATCATCTCCTTTAGAACAAAGAAAAAGAAGATCAACATGAACGTTATCCAGTGCTACGCCCCAACCGACGATAGCGATGACATTGACAAGGATCGGTTTTACAGTAGGCTGCAGTCCACCGTGGAGAAGTACCCAGAGCGTGACATCACCATTATGATGGGGGACCTCAACGCCAAGATCGGAGCAGATAACACTGGGTACGAGGACATCATGGGGTGCCAGGGACTGGGGCATATGAATGAAAACGGAGAGAGACTAGCAGGCTTGTGTGCCTTGAACAACCTGGTTATTGGTGGTAGCGTCTACCCCCACAAGAACATCCACAAAGCCACCTGGGTATCACCAGACCACACAACAGAAAACCAGATAGACCACATCTGCATCAGCAAGAAGTTTAGACGGTCCATGCAAGACGTGAGAGTGAAAAGAGGAGCGGACGTAGCTTCACCACCTGGTGGTGACCAGACTAAAACTGAAGTTGAAGAAGTACTGGAAGATGGAGCACCCAGGGCGCCTGAAGTACAACACAGCTCTACTGAGAGATGCTAGCAAGCAGCAAGAGTTCAAGGTGTCCCTCAGCAACAGGTTTCAAGCCCTTCAAGACTTGCTGGAAGAAGAGCACGGTACCTTAGAGAGCAAGTGGGAAGGGATCAAGGTGTCCCTCAGCAACAGGTTTCAAGCCCTTCAAGACTTGCTGGAAGTAGAGCACGACACCTTAGAGAGCAAGTGGGAAGGGATCAAGGAAGCAGTGACAGAGACATGCCAGGAAGTGCTTGGCCCCAAGAAACACCAGCACAAGGAGTGGATGTCTGCAGACAGTCTGAGCAAGATTAAGAAGAGGAAGGAAAAGAAGATGGCCGTCAACAACAGTCGCACACGAGCAGAGAAAGCCAAGGCTCAAGCAGGATACACAGAAGCAAACAAGCAGACAAAGAGGAGTATCAAGGCAGACAAGAGGAAGTATATAGATGACCTGGCTACAGCAGCAGAAGCAGCAGCAAGAGAGAACAACATGAAAGAACTGTACGACACCACCAAGAAGCTAGCAGGAAAATACAGCAGACCAGAAAGGCCAGTAAAGGACAGAGAAGGGAAGCCAATCATGGGAGAGGAACAGCAAAGGAACCGATGGGCGGAGCACTTCGAGGAGCTTCTGAACAGGCCAGCGCCGCAGAACCCACCTGACATCGAGCCTGCAGCCACAGATCTGCCCATAGACTGTAACATCCCAACCAGAGGAGAAATAAAGAGGGCCATCATGCAGCTCAGAAACGGCAAAGCGGCAGGACCAGACAAAATCCCTGCAGAAGCACTGAAGTCAGACGTGAATACATCGGTTGAAATGCTCTACCCACTCTTCAAGAAAATCTGGGAGGAAGAACAAGTGCCAACAGAATGGAAAGAGGGGTACCTCATCAAGATTCCGAAGAAGGGGGACCTGAGCAACTGCACAAACTACAGAGGTATCACACTGCTGTCGGTACCAGGCAAAGTTTTCAACCGAGTGTTGCTGAACAGGATGAAAGACCCTGTCGACGCCCAACTTCGTGAACAACAGGCTGGCTTCCGCAAGGATCGCTCCTGCGTAGACCAGATCGCAACGCTGCGTATAATTGTTGAGCAGTCGATAGAGTGGAACTCCCCCCTGTACATCAACTTCGTTGATTATGAAAAAGCCTTCGATAGTGTGGATCGCGAAACCCTCTGGAAGCTTCTCCGACACTACGGGGTACCCGCCAAGATTGTCAGTACCCGCCAAGATTGTCAGTACCCGCCAAGATTGTCAGTACCCGCCAAGATTGTCAGCATCATCAAGAACTCGTATGAGGGACAGAGCTGCAAGGTGATCCATGGAGGACAGCTGACAGAAGCCTTCCAAGTGAGAACCGGCGTAAGGCAAGGGTGCTTACTCTCGCCGTTTCTCTTCCTGCTAGCGATCGACTGGATCATGACGACCTCAACAGCCCAGAGAAAACACGGGATACAATGGACGCCCTGGAAACAACTGGATGACTTGGATTTTGCTGATGACCTGGCCCTACTCTCGCACACCCAACAGCAGATGCAGGAGAAGACGAATCACGTGGCAGCCGCCTCTGCACAAGTAGGCCTCAACATCCACAAAGGCAAGAGCACGATCCTTAAGACCAACGCAGCCAGCAACAACCCAATCACACTGGACGGCAAAGCGCTGGAGGAGGTGGAGGCCTTCACTTACCTTGGCAGTGTCATCGACAAGCAGGGTGGCACCGACGCCGACGTCAAGGCACGGATCGGAAAGGCGCGGGCAACATTTATTCAACTCCGGAACATCTGAAGCTCCAAGGAACTGTCAGTGAAAACGAAAGTCAGAATTTTCAACACCAATGTCAAGGCAGTTCTCCTCTATGGAGCAGAAACGTGGAGAATCACAGGTTTTCATCAACAGCTGCCTACGCAGAATACTCCACATCCATTGGCCGGAAACCATTAGCAATGAATAACTATGGCAGAGAACAAACCAGCTACCAGCGGAGGATGAAATCAAAAAACGACGATGGGGATGGATTGGACATACCTTACGGAAACCAGCAAACAACACCACCAGACAAGCACTACAGTGGAATCCGCAAGGCAAAAGGAAGAGAGGTCGGCCAAGAAACACCTGGCGCCGTGACCTTGAGGCAGACATTAAGACTATGGGGATGACATGGAACCAGCTGGAACGAAAAGCCCAGGACAGAGATGGCTGGAGATCCCTTGTCGGCGGCCTATGCCCCAGAAGGGGTAGCAGGCGTATGTAAGTAAGTGAATACACAGACACTCACAGAGCACAGTGCAGATACTCGTTAATGACAATATTACTGAATGTGTAACCGTCACAAGCACAAGTCAATAGCCGTTTGAAACCGAACTTCAGAAAAAAAGGAAAGCAGTTTAGTGTAGTAGGAAACAAAACAAAACATCTTTCTTTTGATCCAGGAGTATTGTATCGGAAGGCCCTGAAAACGGCGAGCCTGCCAAGGAACCGTCATATTTTAACTACCATGGATCCACGTCAAGCGAACCACAATCTCCATTATCACTTCACCCGATTTGATTCAAACATGAGGACGCTTTGCCCAGTGTCTACATTCTATCAAACGTTCTCGGGTGTTTTACATATTATACTGTCAAAAACTACTGTATGACTGCAGTTCTCGAGGGCGTTAGATACTACACTGTCAAACACTACTGTATTACCGCAGTTCTAGAGGGCGTTAGATACTGCACTGTCGAACACTACTGTAAGACTGCAGTTCTCGAGGGCTTTAGATGGGAGGCACCCGATGTTCCCCCAGGTCTATGTTCCCCCAGGCCGATGTTCCCCCAGGTCTATGTTCCCCCAGGTCTATGTTGAAAATGTTCCCCCAGGCCGATGTTCCCCCAGGTCTATCGGCCTGGCCGCCTGGGGAAACACAGACATGCTCCCATTGTTTTTGAGGGAGGGGTTTGTTGTTTTTTTGTCCTGTTGCCATATGTCCATCAGCAGTAGACAAATTGTTGTATTCAGAACAAATGAAGAAGGTACGCTCAGTCAAGTTAAATAAAAAAGAAAATAAGAAATAATAAAAACACAGAAAGAAGAAACATTTCAGTTTTTTGTTGCTTGTAGCGGGCCTATAACTGAGGTTAAAAAACTGACCTGAAATTTTCTCTCACGTTGTGAACTGGAATATATAGATATTGAATATTCATGCAAGCCAACAAAAAGGGTGATTAGTTTCCTTTCAGAAAACGTAAATTAATTGGAATTATCTCGACTAGTAGTGGTTTAGCAGCACACTGACCAACCATACCCTCAAAATGCAAACTTAGGACCCAAAGAAGGACAAATCAGCCATTTCAAGCCTCTCTACATGGTCCAACCCGATGAAGTCGTCGGCTCCCCTTCTAAATCCAATCATTACGACATAAACAAGCGCTCCACGAAGTTTGATGCTGTTGTCAAGTCTGTCCCCATCATTTTGGTTCCTGCCTCACTTCATCACGCCAGGCGCTCTCTCTCTCTCTCTCTCTCTCTCTCTCTCTCTCTTCCACGTCATTGTCTTATTTCCCGTTAGAAAGCGTGGTCGGTGTGACAGGAACCTATCAGGAACCTATGCACGGATGTAAACATTTCGAAACTTGAACCCGGACTAACCTATCAATTGTGTTGACGAAGCGAAACTGTGGGACAATTGTTTGGAGGGTTGGGTGGGTGGGTGTTTGGGGGTTTAACGTCCTTTTCCACCACATACGCAATTGTTTGGAAATAGATAGAGGGGAAGAGAAGCGAGAAAGATGGAGCGAGGGGATGGAGGGGGATGGGGAGGGGTGGTGAGTAGTTGAGAGGGGGGGGGGGGGCAAACGTTCACCAAGATAAGAGGGGTGAGGGGGGCGTTAGCTAGAGAGATACTGTGTGGGGGTCCGGGGGGGGGGGGGGTCTGAAAGGTGAGAGATAGATATATATATATACTGTGTTTGTTTTAGCAGTATTATGAAAACTCTTTGGTATTCACCGTCCCCACTTTGCCGTACATCATCAAACCGGGCCATGTCTTTGTAAAGTATGTTTTATCTGATTTGCCCATGGATGGCCTGTAACTACTTGAAGTGAAACTACTTGATTGTTCTGGGCTTGTTTTGGCAGTCTGGAGTCGGGCATTGTGTTCAACTTCAACCAGTACTTTACAGTTCTGACAGTGCTATTCATATGTTGTATATATATATATATATATATATATATATATATATATATATATATATATATATATATATATATATATTTATAGGGAATGTCAGCCACTCTCACCGTACATCATCAGATATGGTTCAGGGTTCGGATATCAACACCCATGAACTTTCTCAGTCAAAGTAAAACTCAGCTAAATATATACCACAGGCGCTACCTGCACATCAAATAGCTTAAAAGTCATGTGTGTGTGTGTGTGCGTGCGTGCGTGCGTGCGTGCGTGTGTGTGTGTGTGTGTGTGTGTGTGTGTGTGTGTGTGTGTGTGTGTGTGTGTGTGTGTGTGTGTGTGTGTGAGGGGGGGGGGAGGTCTGCCCTTCACGTGCGACTGGTGGTCGACAATACAATGCGATGTTTAAGTCTCCCACTCTGGTCGGTGCGACAGGAACCTATACACGGATGTAAGCACTGGACACTTGAACCCAGACTAACCCGTCAAATGTGTTGACGAGGCGAAACTGTGAATCAGAGAATTGTTTGCAAATAGCTACACGGAGTGTAAAGTTCCATGGTGTCACGTGACATGGAATGTGCGAGGAGTCGCTACTTTACTAGGAGAACTCATCGATATCGTTCTGTTTCGGCCAATATCTCCCAAATCGATGCATCAACAGCAAAGCCGCCATTCACATTAGAACTGTTCCTGTGCAAATATTTGGTTGTCTAGATTTAGAACACGCCACTCCTGAAGTTTGTGTGTTCATTTATATACGTTATAACCACATTTGACGGATGCACTTCTATATATTTAAGACAGGTCGAATAGTGGTTTATACAGTTCCCATTGGCATGTTAAATATGTCATGCTCATTTCAATCACAGCGACCTTCTGTAGAACCATCATCTTTTCCCTTAATATTGATACAAATAGGTGTGTACTGGATGTTGGTATGTAGGTAGGTGTCCTTATATGCATGTATGACTATAAGTATGTATGTAGGTATGTATGTATGTATGTATATGTATGTATGTATGTATGTATGTATGTATGTAAGTATCTATGTTTGTATGTATGTATGTATGTATGTATGTATGTATGTATGTATGTATTGTATGTATGTATTGTATGTATGTATGTATTGTATGCATGTATGTATCTATGTATGTATGTATGTATATGTATGTATGTATGTATGTATGTATCTATGTATGTATGTATGTATGTATGTATGTATCTATGTATGTATGTATGTATATGTATGTATGTATGTATGTAAGTATCTATGTATGTATGTATGTATGTATGTATGTATGTATGTATGTATGTATCTATGTATGTATGTATGTATGTATGTATGTATGTCTGTATGTATGTTTTTTATTCGTATTTGTTTCATTGATTATTTATCTATTATTCATGTATTTAGTTATCAACTATATATATTTATACCACTCTACCACTATTACAAGTCATGGTATAAAATCCATAATTCACCACATGTGGTATAACATTGTACCCATGACAACCACGCGTGAATTTTATAGGCTGTACCTAAAGGCCATGTCACACGAGAGGGCAAAAACACTTGAAAACATTGTTTTCAGATGTTTCGCTGCGAAACAGTGTTTTTTCGTGTGACATACTTCACAACAATGTTTTCAAAACACTGTTTCGATCGTGTTTTCAGTTTTAGAGCCTGCCCTAAAATCCGAAAACATGTTTTGTGTTTCAACCAATGAAAGCCGCCGTGCGGAGTGTCAAGTGACACCTTCCCGTATCCGCTCAGTCAACATGTATGTTTAAGGAAAAGAGACATCGACTTTACCCAGAAACCCCATCCAGAGGTATTTCATAGGCATTGAAGTTCTACATATACTGACGTCCAAAAGAAACGCGAAAAACAGTGTCTAGTTTCATTTATTGCATAATGAAAAAATCGTAACAAAATTCAAATTTCATTAATAATGTCCAATTTTTTGTACAGCACAACACTGACGTATTGTCCATAACACGGTAAGGTTGCGGTGACGATGCGCCATTTGCGCTTAACAGAACAGTCAATAGCGAGTATGGCCCCCATTAGCATCGATGACGGCCTGGCAGCGGCGGGTCATTGAGCGGACCAACGTGTTGCTGGCTGCCCTGGGAATGTTGGCCCAGGCCTGCCGGACGGCCCGATCAAGTTCAGCGACAGTTGTGGGCCTTGGGACCACCCTATTGAGCTGTGTCTGGAGCAAATCCCAAAATTGCTCAATAGGGTTCATGTCAGGAGATAACGCTGGCCAAGGCATCACCTGGATGCCCGAGCGCTGCAGGAGGTCCTGGGTAGCCCTGGCAGTGTGGGGGCGCGCGTTGTCGTGCTGGAAAACCCAGTTCCCGTGGGCCTGAAAAAAGGGCAGCACATGAGGGTGCAGCACCTGGTCCATGTACCGCTGCGCTGTGATGCCGTTGCCGCGTCCAGGACCCAGGCCTTGGAAGATGACGGGTCCCAGCACCTGGTTGTGGCCGATGGCGCCCCACAACATGAGGCTGGGCCCGCCCCAGGCGTTGTTTTCCACGACACAGTTGTCAGCATAGCGGTCACCTCTTCTTCTCCGTACCCGAACACGCCCGTCGGCATGGTCAATGCAGAAACGGCTTTCATCGCTGAAAAGCACGTTCTGCCAGCGAACATTGTTCCAGTTGAGGTGGCCTTGCGCCCACTGCAGGCGTGCCTGTCTATGGCACACGGTGAGGACGGGTCCCCTGGCTGGACGGCAGTTCCTCAGCCCCCTGGAGCGCAGTCGCCGGCTGGCCGTTTGCCTAGAAATGGGTGCCTGGTGTGTCCCTATAACAGTTCTGGCTGTTTCTGCACCTGTTCTGAAGGGATCTTGAGCATGGATGCGGAAAATGTGGCGATCTTGCCTTGGCGTGGTCACTCGAGGTCTGCCGCTCCGCTGGGCATCAGCAGTAGCGCCAGTTGTCACGAACCGATGCTGGAGACGATAAATGGTGGAAATGTGGCATTGGAAAGTCGCAGCCACGGCTTCTGGCGTGTCCCTAGACTGCAGACGTCCAATGGCCTTCTCGCGTTGTGCAGAAGTGAGTCGTGGCATCGTGATAGCGTCGAATGAGGGACTGATGAAACCTGTATCTTTGTGCCCTTTTTATCCCCTAGTGACAGTGATCACTACTCACTGCTCAGCTTTTGTGCTTTGCTTGCACATTCAGCTGAACTGCACACGAAATGTGTCACAGCTAACTCGGGCTTCACGTGGACTGCAAGTGCGCTGATGCGGTAAAATTCACAGAACGCTTCCCTCAAACATCGGTCTTGATATACTGGGTGCCAAAAATAACGCAACTTTTGTTAATACCGGAAAAAAATGAATTGAAAGATGGAAGATATTTTTCGCGTTTCTTTTGGACGTCAGTATACATATGGCTGATGCCAGCTCTGTGGGTGATGATGCTGATTATGTCTTGTTAAACAGAACTATAACTGAAGATGAGGTACAGCAAGCTGCAAGAGCACTCAAGAACAACAAGGCTGCAGGACCTGATGGGTTAATAGAAGAATTTTTTAAGTATTCATTGCACATCATCACACCCTTTCTTACCGCATATTTTAATTACTTGTTTGACAACAGCAAGTTTCCAGATTCATGGTCTGAGTCCATTATCCAACCGCTGCATAAAAAGGGTGATGTTAACCAGCCTGATAATTACAGAGGCATTTCTGTGTTGAATATCTGCAGTAAAATATATAGTTCTATTTTGACTAAGAGACTCTCCTCATGGATTGAAAGAAACAATATTGTTGGTGAGGAGCAAGCTGGCTTTCGTAAAAAGCATAGTAAAGTTGATCATATATTTACCATAACGTCCTTAATACAGAAACAGTTAGTTAGACACAAAAAATTGAATGTAGCTTTCATTGATGTTCGGAAAGCGTTCGACATGGTTGCAAGAAGTAGGCTTTGGCAGATTTTACATAAAAATGGGGTACAAGGGAAGTTACTGGGCGCTTTTAAAAGTATGTATGCAGTAGTTAAGGCACGAGTTCGTACTGGTGGTTCTGGCCTGTCAGACTATTTTGACCCCTCGGCTTGAAACAAGGAGAAAATAGCAGCCCGATTCTTTTCTCACTATTTATTAACGAATTAACCGTTGAAATGAGAAACAGTGGCCAACATGGTATACAGCTATCACCTGATTTGTTGCAATTATTTATCCTTCTCTTTGCTGACGACATTGCATTGGTTGCTGATACAATTGTCGGTTTACAAAACCAGCTGAATATTCTGTGTAATATGGCTAAGCGCCTGAGCCTTGTTGTGAACATGGAGAAGTCAAACATTGTAGTTTTTCGTAATGGTGGGCACCTAGCTAAAAGAGAAATTTGGTTTTACGATGGTAAGAAAGTTAATATTATCAATGCCTACAAGTACCTAGGAATTTTTCTGTCCACTCGTTGTGTTTTTACACAGGCTGTTGAAGATCTTGCGGGTAAAGCACGTAGAGGTGTCATTTCGATACTTAAAGTACTGTGGCAGCTTGGTGACCGTTGTCCATCACTGTTCTTTAAACTATTTGATGCACAAATCCAGCCTATACTTCTGTATGGCTCTGAGGTTTGGGGGTTATCAGTTGATCAAAATATTATTGAAAAAGTCCATTTATTTGCTATGAAAAGGTTTCTGGGTGTGTCCAGCAGAACTCCAAATGCTATGATCTATGGTGAATGTGGTCGGCACCCCTTACATATGAATATGGCTGTGAGATGTATAGGATATTGGTTAAAACTGATCAGCTACCAGAAGAAAGGCTGCCTAAGAAAGCATATAACATGCTACTGAATTTACATACACAGAACAAAGTCACGTGGGTCCATCACATTATGGTTATTCTGTATCGTTATGGTTTTGGTTATGTGTGGGAAAACCAAGGTGTTGGGCATGTAAAAAGGTTTCTGAAAGTTTTTAAGCAGCGGCTAATAGACTGTTTTCAACAGGAATGGCATTGTAAATTAAACAGCAGTGAGCGTTTTTTCCCATACAATACATACAAGACTTCTCTAGTACAAAGTTCCTTCCTGAATGAGCTTAACCACATAGGTATGAGAGACGCACTTATAAAGTTCAGGCTTGGAGTTTCACATCTAAAATGCCATACGCTTCGCTACAGTACAGAAGGTGAAGTTTGTTGGAAATGTCCATTTTGTGAAGAGGATGAGACAGATATTCATTTTCTATTTGTTTGCACAAAATACACAGAAATTAGAACACAGTTCATACCCCCAAGTTTACACGCCGCCCAACACTTTTTAAATGTTCAGCCATTATGGCAAGCAACAGTGTTACCCTCATGCGCAGTCTGGCCTTATTTATTTACAAAGCTCTCGAGATCAGACAGAAGTGTGTCTAGATGCATAATGTTAAATTTTACCTCATGCACCTGTGCTCTAGTATATTATCTAGTATTTGTAGTAACGTTTGCATCTTACTATTGTTCTGTATGTACTGTGCCTTGTGCTAGAGATGTGCTGTTTTAAATCTTATATATATATATAGATCTATGTGAATTGCGGTTGAGTATGCACTGTTCCCCCCTTCAGTCATGGGCCTTGAGCCTCCACTGAATAAAACAGTTGTCATTGTCATTGTCATTGTCTCTCTCTCTCTCTCTCTCTCTCTCTCTCTCTCTCTCTCTCACACACACACACACACACACACACACATACACACACACACACACACACACACACACACACACACACACACACGAAAGAGAGAGAGAGAGAGGATGTAAAATGCTCGCTCAACAGAGCCCACGCTGACATATCGAATGGAACCCATTGTTCCCCGGTCACGTGACACTTCTCAGGGCCACACAGCCGTGTTTCCCTCTAAAGGCTACACAGAACGGATACGGATTTCACAGAAAATGCAGTATATTCCTGTTTAACATAACGCTGTGCATGACACGCTAGAAATACTTGAATATTCACCGGAATAAATCACAAAAATCCAGCAGCCAAAGACTCATGTGTAGGGTCACTTTAAACAAATTCCAATATTCCGCCGTTTTGCAATGCTAACAGCGACCACCTACCCCCTCATTCCTCTGTCGTCTACTTGCTTTTGTGCCAGCCGCGCATGAATACAATCAGTCCATGAATATATAGCCTAAGAGATCCGTTTGGCTTTTCACAAGTATTTCCACATTTTCTGATTACACTTTTCCGACGCAAATGTAGGCCTGTTTAATGCTTCTGTAGTGTTGTTATTATCTGTAGTGTTGTTATTATCTGTAGTGTTGTTATTATCTGTAGTGTTGTTATTATCTGTAGTGTTGTTATTATCTGTAGTGTTGTTATTTATATATTACATATTGTGTTTTACCATTACCTGAAGTTTGTAATTTGTATATGTATGGATGATTATGGATGATCGTTTTTATGTGTGTGTGTGTGTGTGTGTGTGTGTGTGTGTGTGTGTGTGTGTGTGTGTGTGTGCCGGTCCGGCTCAATGTTTTTAATTGTAATGATTTTTATTGTCAGTTTTGTCTGAGCAGACAGTGCAATTTGCCTTCGAGAAACGAATAAAATGATATCTTATCTTATCTTATATTATCTTGTCTTATCTTATCTTATCTTATCTTATCTTATCTTGTCTGTCGTGTTGTTATTATCTGTAGTGTTGTTACGTGTAGTGTTATTATCTGTAGTGTTATTATCTGTAGTGTTGTTATTATCTGTAGTGTTGTTATTATCTGTAGTGTTGTTATTATCTGTAGTGTTATTATCTGTAGTGTTATTATCTGTAGTGTTGTTATTATCTGTAGTGTTGTTATTATCTGTAGTGTTGTTATTATCTGTAGTGTTATTATCTGTAGTGTTATTATCTGTAGTGTTGTTATTATCTGTAGTGTTGTTATTATCTGTAGTGTTGTTATTATCTGTAGTGTTATTATCTGTAGTGTTGTTATTATCTGTAGTGTTGTTATTATCTGTAGTGTTGTTATTATCTGTAGTGTTATTATCTGTAGTGTTATTATCTGTAGTGTTGTTATCTGTAGTGTTGTTATCTGTAGTGTTATTATCTGTAGTGTTATTATCTGTAGTGTTGTTATTATCTGTAGTGTTATTATCTGTAGTGTTGTTATTATCTGTAGTGTTGTTGTTATCTGTAGTGTTGTTATTATCTGTAGTGTTATTATCTGTAGTGTTATTATTATCTGTAGTGTTGTTATTATCTGTAGTGTTGTTATTATCTGTAGTGTTGTTGTTATCTGTAGTGTTGTTATTATCTGTAGTGTTATTATCTGTAGTGTTGTTATCTGTAGTGTTGTTAATATCTGTAGTGTTATTATCTGTAGTGTTGTTATTATCTGTCGTGTTGTTATTATCTGTAGTGTTATTATCTGTAGTGTTGTTATTATCTGTAGTGTTGTTGTTATCTGTAGTGTTATTATCTGTAGTGTTATTATCTGTAGTGTTGTTATGTGTAGTGTTGTTATTATCTGTAGTGTTGTTATTATCTGTAGTGTTGTTATTATCTGTAGTGTTGTTATTATCTATAGTGTTGTTATTATCTGTAGTGTTGTTATGTGTAGTGTTATTATCTGTAGTGTTGTTATCTGTAGTGTTGTTATGAAGTAGGCGTGTGTAGGCCTATTTAATGCAAAGTTCTGTAGTGTTGTTATTATCTGTAGTGTTGTTATGATCTGTAGTGTTGTTATTACCTGAAGTGTTGTTATCTGTAGTGTTATTATCTGTAGTGTTGTTATCTGTAGTGTTGTTATTATCTGTAGTGTTGTTATTATCTGTAGTGTTGTTATTATCTGTAGTGTTATTATCTGTAGTGTTGTTATGTGTAGTGTTATTATCTGTAGTGTTGTTATCTGTAGTGTTGTTATGAAGTAGGCGTGTGTAGGCCTATTTAATGCAAAGTTCTGTAGTGTTGTTATTATCTGTAGTGTTGTTATGATCTGTAGTGTTGTTATTACCTGAAGTGTTGTTATCTGTAGTGTTGTTATTATCTGTAGTGTTGTTATGATCTGTAGTGTTGTTATTACCTGAAGTGTTGTTATCTGTAGTGTTATTATCTGTAGTGTTGTTATCTGTAGTGTTGTTATGATCTGTAGTGTTGTTATCTGTAGTGTTGTTATCTGTAGTGTTATTATCTGTAGTGTTGTTATTATCTGTAGTGTTGTTATTATCTGTAGTGTTATTATCTGTAGTGTTGTTATTATCTGTAGTGTTGTTATTATCTGTAGTGTTGTTATCTGTAGTGTTGTTATTATCTGTAGTGTTATTATCTGTAGTGTTATTATCTGTAGTGTTGTTATTATCTGTAGTGTTATTATCTGTAGTGTTGTTATTATGTGTAGTGTTGTTATTATCTGTAGTGTTGTTATATGTAGTGTTGTTATTATCTATAGTGTTGTTATTATCTGTAGTGTTGTTTTTATCTGAAGAATCTACGCCACCTGCGAGAGAGAAAGCTTCGAAACTGAATCAAACTCTAAATCACGTGGGTTGACCAGGACGTTAATCTCCAAAACGCCCACAAACTAACCCTCTACATCACGTGAGTCCCCGCTACCCCTCCTACAGTCCCCCCCCACCCCCACCCCCACCCCCCCCCCCACCCCTCTCTCTCTCTCTCTCTCTCTCTCTCTCTCTCTCTCTCTCTCTGTCATCCACGTGATGGTCTTATTTCCCGTTGGGAAGCGTGGTCGGTGTGATAGGAATCTATGCACGGATGTAAACATTCGAAACTTAAATGAACCCGGACTGACCTATCAAGTGTGATCACGTAGCGAAATTGTGAATCATATAATTGTTTACAAATAGCTACACGGGGTGTAACGTCCCTTGGTGTCACGTGACATGGAATGTGTAAGGAGTCGCTAGTATACGACGAGAAATCATCGATATTACTCTGTTTCGGCCAGTATCTCTCGAATTGATGCATCAACAGCAAAACCGCCATTCACATTAGAACTGTTCAAACAATCTTACTCATATTATGATATTAGGATCAATTAGTTCTAGCACCTATTTCACATCTTATCATAATTATTTGACGTCACAAGTCACATCACATTATCATATATGACGTTACAAGTCACATCACATTATCATATATGACGTTACAAGTCACATCACATTATCATATATGACGTTACAAGTCACATCACATTATCATATATGACGTCACGATTCACATCACATTATCATATTCAGACATGCAACACATTTCATCAATCACTCTAATCGAGCACCCCCGACATAAATACAAATGGTATATACGGTGGTGTTTGTCTGCATGTGGCCGGCTGTCTTTTGTTGTGTCTACCACATTCGCACAGCTGAATTTATGCAGCAAACTTTCCCCTGTCTGTATCTGTGTCTGCATCTACATTCTGTGTCATACACAAAAACACACTTGGTATATGTGTGATAGGAACCTGTGTACGGATGTAAACATTTCGATAATTCAGCCCGCACTTCAACTGTCACGTGTGTTGCCGAAGTGAAACTGAATCAGACAATTGTTTAGAACTAATCAAGGATGGTAATGATCGGCATGCATATCGTGTCGTTCTCCTTCTTTTTATATATTCACAGTCGGCTGTATGACGTTATTGTGTATAATGATAATGGTAGTAGTAGTAGTAGTAGTAGTAGTAGTAGTAGTAGTAGTATCACAATAGTAATAATAATAATTATAGTAATCATGATTATTTTTGTAATAATAATAATTATAATAATAATAGTCATTATTTCTTCTTATAATTGTTCAGATGAAAGAGGACGGGGGTGGGGGGGGGGGTCAGGTTTTCCGCTCGTGGCCTGCTCTCTCTCTCTCTCTCTCTCTCTCTCTCTCACACACACACACACACACACACACACACACACACACACACACACACACATACACACACATACACACACACACACACACACACACACACGAAAGAGAGAGAGAGAGAGAGGCGGATGTAAAATGCTCGCTCAACAGAGCCCACGCTGACATATCGAATGGAACCCATTGCTCCCCGGTCACGTGACACTTCTCAGGGCCACACAGCCGTGTTTCCCTCTAAAGGCTACACAGAACGGATAACGGATTTCACAGTAAATGCTGTATATTCCTGTTTAACATAACGCTGTGCATGACATCCTAGAAATACTTTAAAATTCACCGGATTAAATCACAAAATTCCAGCAGCCAAAGTCTCATGTGTAGGATACATTTCAATAAATTCCAATATTCCGCTTTTTCGCAATGCTAGCAGTAAACCACTGAGTGGGTGATGGATAGTCATAACTCACACTTGTTTCCTTACTAGTTTCGGACGTAAAGCACTCATAGTTAACTCCCTGAAAGTTTGCACTGGCGAGTGGTATATATATAGTGGTAGATTCCCCCCCCCCCTCCACTGTGGCTTGTAGCCAATATAGGGCAAGGCGGACTTGTCCACTGGCATACAAAGCACACAACTCCTAGATCTAGGGAGCGCTCTCAGCTTTACTTACTTCCCCTATATATATATATATATGCGCAGTGCCGGCATTAGAGATGCTGTTGTGCAGATGTCTAAGTGGTGCAATAACTGACACCATATAAAATAAATAAATAAAATTATCTGTGAGCATGAAAATCACAAAGATTGTCCCTAACTGTGGCATCTAGTGACACTTCAGTTTTTAGCTAGTTGTGGATACTTCAACCATGTGCCCATTGCTGTGTGTGTGTGTGTGTGTGTGTGTGTGTGTGTGTGTGTGTGTGTGTGTGTGTGTGTGTGTGTGTGTGTGTGTGTGTATGCGGGTGTGTGTGATAAAATACTGCGCACCTAGTTCTTCACAAAACGCATGGACGCCACATCCATTTGTGAAATCCCCCAGAAAAGTTGTCAGACACATACGCAAAATGAAAATCAGATACGTAGAATGAATATTACATACGCATGAATCATGTGATCTATCTGCATGCACCAGACAAACTCATCTGTTTCCAGCTTTTCCCAAGCGCAGCCGGATATCCCACGGAATAAGGACGTAGGGTCAATGATAACTTCGTACGGTGTATATAAGCAACACCAGGTCTCTTTGTACAGCCAGCGGACATTAAAATTGTCTTCCTACGGTCAAAAACCTTCAAGCTTTTTCTCCACGCCTGAAACAAGATGAAGACGACGCAGTTTCAAGTTTTGTTTTTCGGTAAGTTATCTTGTTTTCTTGGTATTGCTTTTTTTTAAATTCGGAGAGCGTGCTTCTTCTTCTTTTTGTCTTTATCCGCTATATGCGTGGAATATTGTTAAGACACATACGCAAACAGATAAAGAGAAAGTATTTGCTTACTCCACCTGTGAACGCATAAAGCGACTGCGTTTCTTTCTTTTTTTTCTTTTTCTTTCTTTCTTTCTTTTCTTTGTTTATCTTCCCCTGAGCAACAGTACGGTTTCTTGATTTTTTTCCCTTCCACTTCGCGTGTATGTAAAAACGAACTGTGTGTGTGTGTGCGTGCGTGTGTGTGTGCGTGCGTGCGTGCGTGTGTGTGTGTGTGTGTGTGTGTGTGTGTGTGTGTGTGTGTGTGTGTGTGTGTGTGTGTGTGTGTGTGTGTGTGTGTGTGTGTGTGTGTGTGTGTGTGTGTGTGATATTTCAGGCCTTGTGTTATTGGCTGCTTTGGCACCAACAGCAGAGGGTAAGTCGTCCTTTTCACGAGCATTATGGTACAGATGACGACATTTGTTTGTTGTTGTTGTTTATTTTGTTTTGTTTTGTTTTTGCTTTGTTTTTTTTGTTTTTTTCGAAGGGGGGGGGGGATGAGTGGGGGTGGGGGTGGGGCGGTGGTATTTCTTGAATATTTTGTACTTGTTATTAGATATAACCTTCTTCTTTTTTTTTTCTTTTTTTTTAGCTTCCACAACTACGGGGACACCGCAAGAACAAAGTAATTCTCTCTCTCTCTCTCTCTCTCTCTCTCTCTCTCTCTCTCTCTCTCTCTCACACACACACACACACACACACACACACACACACACACACACACACACACACACACACACACACACACACACACACACACACACTCTAACATCCAGTTTGGCAGGTGCAGTGGCGATATCAAACGACTTGATGTACACATAAACAGACTCCACAGAAGTTCAGCGTGAAAAGCTTGAGGCAAGAGAAAAGTCTTCACATAGTTTTAAAACAAGCTTTTTTAAGCTAGTGGTATTATCTGATATATACATGGGCAGTGAGGTCTGAAGGTGGAGTTCGATTGGCAAAGAGTCCCACTCGGGGCCAAGATGCTGAACGAGCCCTCTCCTTCAGTTTTCATGTTACCCTTTTATATTTAGTCACTGGTTAAAGAATTAATTTTGTTCAGATATTTAGTGTTTATTTATATATTTTATTTACAGCGACTTCACCCAGTGATCCATGTGACGTCGACCCAGATCCAGCGGCTTGTCGCAGACGTAGGTGGAGTTCCACGTTTATACTTGTATCCATACTGTTCTGTGTGACGCCTGTAGAATATGAACGTCACGTGATTCATCTGCACAACATTGCTCTCCCAAGGGATGCAAAACCTCCTTGTCACGTACATCATGTATAAGGCAATAAATAAACTGGAACCTGTACTTATATTCACAACAACAACAAACAACAAACCAACAACAACAACAACAACATCAACAAACAACAAAAAGAAAAAAAAGAAAAAAACGGAGACTCCCCCCCTCCCCCCCGCTACTATCATGCATTTTCTATAGACCTCCCTAACCGCCCCCCCCCCCCCATCCCCCAACTCCCACCCTTATCCTGCTTTCCGTCCACCGGTGGTTCTTGTGGTGGTGGCGAGTGAATATTCGGTTGTGTTGTTGTTCTGTTGTTTTAGATTTTTTTGTGGCTGCTGCTGTTTCAGTTGTTGATGTGTTGTTGCTGGGTTTTGTTTGTTTGTTTGTTTGTTTTACATGAGGTTGTCGTTTCATTGTTGTTGTTGGTGGTGGTGGTTTTGTTGCTGCTTTTGTCTGTTGTTGTTTGTTTTTTCTTGGGGGTGGGGGGGGTTAGATTATTTTTATTTTATTGTAGTTTGATTAACTTGTGTGTTTTGTTGTTGTTGTTATTTTCTAAACGAAAGTGCAGTAATATTTAGTAGTAGTAGTAGTAGTAGTAGTAGTAGTACACGTAGTAGTAGTAGTAGTAGTAGTAATAGGAGTAGTAGTATAATAGTAGTAGTAGTAGTACACGTAGTAGTAGTAGTAGTAGTAGTAATAGTAGTAGTAGTAGTACACGTAGTAGTAGTAGTAGTAGTAATGAGTATTGTACAGGCGCTTTACCCAATTTCATGAATCGGCTCAAAGCGCCGCGAACTGAACCCAACACCCACGCTCACGTGAATCACACGCATTCTCTCACACACTGGACATAAGCACACTGATTACAATCACGTGGTGCGAAGGGTTAGCTCAGCTATTCAAATTTCGGAATTGATATAGAATTGCATTTAATTTTGATTTTTTTTTTTTTTGTGGGCTGAACATTTCCAAAGCATAGTGCATTTATTTGAGTGCTAGGTTCTCAATCACTAGGATTTCGAGACTGGGCTTCCTTTATGAAAATGCCAGTATGTTATCATTCGATATTACTCAAACAAAGAACGTAATATTGCTGCATATCCTGTTATTTGTATTTGTTATAAATCACCTGCGCTAGTGTTATTATCTGATATACATCAGCCGCGTGCAACACGCGATTCGTGAGTGGTCCGTGTTTGGAGGCGTGGTGCGTGCGGCAGGCATGCACTAACGTGTTGTAAAAACTATTCAGTGTTTTATTCGGGTTGTACGCGTTCTTGTCGAGTTAGTTCACTGTTCATCACCTGTGGTCAGTTGCTGCCTGGCCGCCGGGGGGACCACACCTGCCCGCTCTTTGCGCCGACCCACCCTCCCCGATTTTAAAAATTACTAGCTAAATAATTTTTTGTGATATTGGGAGAATTACGGGGATCAATATTAAGATAACATCACTTGTGAGTTCACAGTCGCCTTTTAATCACGTGTCTTATTTGTCGTTTATCATTGCGGTTATTAGCTGATGTATGTGTGCGTGCAGCGCGGAGTGCAGGTGGGTTTACTTTTAGTGGCGTATCTGTGGTGGGTGCATGTTTGTGTGGCTGGCGTGCGTGCACAGTTGGCTGTGCTTATTTTGTTTTGTAGTGGTTGTAGTTACACACAAATTTTTATCTGCAAGTATTAATAACATTTGTGAGCTCCGACTGAGTGTGCTGTGTTTTGATTCACTATCACAGACAGCCTGAGTCCACCAAACCAGGTTCATATCATCACAGTAAAATTTGACATTCAAGCAAACACACATCACAACTATGGCAGGTTGCAAGGGCGAGGAGGAACCAATGGGATAATACAATGGGATAATACAGAGTATAAATGAATGTCTCTCAATCAAATACGGAAGATTTTACATGGTGCTGCCTCTAGTGCCCTAGAAAGTCAACTTTTGGTTTCAAGTTTGCTGCCGCTAAAGACACAGCGTGTGTCCTCTGTGTAACGATAAACACAATGAAACCATTTCATTTCCCTCGTTTGAAACAATTTCATCAGCAGAATCACTTTGGGTTGATCTCAGGGGCATCTACCATGCGTCATCGCGGAAACAAACTGACCCGGAAATTATTAACTTTCGTCACGCATGCGTAACCCACGCTGATGAGGATGGATGAAAAACACACTGAGGGATGCTGAAAAAAGCTTTTTCTTCACAATTCGTCACAGGGGCGCCGGACGACGTTGGGGGAAGGGGGGGGGGGCAGAATCTCAGAGGGGGGAGGGGGGGAGGGGGGAACGGAAAAGGTCGGCTCAAAACTTAAGTACAGGGTTGTCACTTTGTGAGAGACAACTTGAAAGCCGGAAAACTGACCCTCAAAATCTGAATGGCCGGAAAGGCAGACTCCAGCCAGTGAAAGGAAGGACGTTGCCCGGAGAAAGTGAAAAGCGGGAGGGGGGGGGGGGGCGTTCAAATGCTGCGCAGACAAAAACCTTTCCGAACCAGGGAGCCAGTGAAAGGAAGGACGTTGCCCGGCAGAAAGTGAAAAGCAGGGGGGGGGGGGGGGGGGGGGAGCAAAGTGTTTATCAGACGACTTTCTGCCAAGTCGTTTTCACATTTCATGGGGAGGGGGGGGGGAGGGGCAAAGTGTTTATCAGACGACTTTCTGGCAAGTCGTTTCAAGACCATGGCTTTGCCCCCCCCCCCCCCCTTGCCATAGTCACCTGATTTTCCAGGGGGGTGGGGGTGGGGGGCAAAAAGATACTCTCCCCCCCCCCCCTGCTTGGGTACAGGGGGGGGCAGCTGCCCCCCCCCCCCGCCCCCCCCCCCCCCCCCCCCTCCCCCGCCCCCCCCCCCCCCCCCCGTTCCGGCGCCCCTGCGTCATCATCTCATGAATTGATTTTTCACAACATTTGATGGTCAGTTCGGGTGACAGTCACAGGGCAGTCCGACCTAAACACGAAACGTTTCATTTACCGCAGATTCTCAAACGCAGGCTTCTGCACGCGCTGTTTCAACTGAAGTTATGTAGATTTACCACAGAACTTTATTATTTGTTGGGGATTTTGCTTGCTTGTTTGTTTTTAGCTAGTAACCTCACCACTATTTAATTCTGCCTTTGTGTACTTCTGTATAGGCCTGAGCCTGTCGTGTCAGCAGCAGTAACAATTTTCACACCTGTTGTGGCAAACACTGAGCAGCATAGTCACACCACTGAGTCATACAGGCCAGCTGCAGTTATGTAGCAGGAACCACATCTTAATGCTATTTTGTTTATTTTCAGACCAAACTGGACTGAATGATTACATCCTGGACTACCAGACACTACACTATGACCCGCTGGACTTGCACGCAAAGCATGACCGTGTCCGCCGCTCCATTGATCCACATCTACACCTGGACTTTTCTGCTTACGGCAGGTAATCAGCTGACTTAATCTGTTTTGCGGGGTGAATTCCACATCATTGCTTTTCATTTGTTTCAGGGATCTATGTTTAATTGTTTACAACCAACAAGCTGATGTACAATCTCACTTATGAATATTCACGGCAAAAGTCTCTGACTTGTTTTGGGATCTGTTGATCTGTCGGTTAGTCTCTGTCATACTGCTTATGAAAAGGATAGTGGTATTGTATTAGGGATAGACACTGGAGTGACTTATTTACCCTTTGAAATTGTTGATGCTAGTTGCAGGGACTTTGCAGTCCAACTAACCTTATGTCTCCTGATTGTTTCAGGGATTTCCGCCTGAAGTTAAAGAGGGACAACTCTGTATTTAGTGCTGAACACAAGATGCTAAATCCTGATGGGACGCTGTCACCAGTGGACACATCATTTATCTACTCTGGACATTTACGTGGTGAGTGTGAGATCTGACACTGACAAAGTGGTATGTGGTGCGTGTGGGATCTGACACTGACAAAGTGGTATGTGGTGCGTGTGGGATCTGACGCTGACAAAGTGGTACGTGGTGCGTGTGGGATCTGACGCTGACAGAGTGGTACGTGGTGAGTGTGGGATCTGACGCTGACAGAGTGGTAGGTGGTGCGTGTGGGATCTGACGCTGACAGAGTGGTAGGTGGTGCGTGTGGGATCTGACGCTGACAGAGTGGTAGGTGGTGCGTGTGGGATCTGACGCTGACAGAGTGGTAGGTGGTGAGTGTGGGATCTGACGCTTGACAGAGTGGTAGGTGGTGAGTGTGGGATCTGACGCTGACAGAGTGGTAGGTGGTGAGTGTGGGATCTGACGCTGACAGAGTGGTAGGTGGTGAGTGTGGGATCTGACGCTGACAGAGTGGTAGGTGGTGAGTGTGGGATCTGACGCTGACAGAGTGGTAGGTGGTGAGTGTGGGATCTGACGCTGACAGAGTGGTAGGTGGTGAGTGTGGGATCTGACGCTGACAGAGTGGTAGGTGGTGAGTGTGGGATCTGACGCTGACAGAGTGGTAGGTGGTGAGTGTGGGATCTGACGCTGACAGAGTGGTAGGTGGTGAGTGTGGGATCTGACGCTGACAGAGTGGTAGGTGGTGAGTGTGGGATCTGACGCTGACAGAGTGGTAGGTGGTGAGTGTGGGATCTGACGCTGACAGAGTGGTAGGTGGTGAGTGTGGGATCTGACGCTGACAGAGTGGTAGGTGGTGAGTGTGGGATCTGACGCTGACAAAGTGGTAGGTGGTGAGTGTGGGATCTGACGCTGACAAAGTGGTAGGTGGTGAGTGTGGGATCTGACGCTGACAGAGTGGTAGGTGGTGAGTGTGGGATCTGACGCTGACAGAAGTGGTAGGTGGTGAGTGTGGGATCTGACGCTGACAGAGTGGTAGGTGGTGAGTGTGGGATCTGACGCTGACAGAGTGGTAGGTGGTGAGTGTGGGATCTGACGCTGACAGAGTGGTAGGTGGTGAGTGTGGGATCTGACGCTGACAGAGTGGTAGGTGGTGAGTGTGGGATCTGACGCTGACAGAGTGGTAGGTGGTGAGTGTGGGATCTGACGCTGACAGAGTGGTAGGTGGTGAGTGTGGGATCTGACGCGGACAAAGTGGTAGGTGGTGAGTGTGGGATCTGACGCGGACAAAGTGGTAGGTGGTGAGTGTGGGATCTGACGCGGACAAAGTGGTAGGTGGTGAGTGTGGGATCTGACGCGGACAAAGTGGTAGGTGGTGAGTGTGGGATCTGACGCGGACAAAGTGGTAGGTGGTGAGTGTGGGATCTGACGCGGACAAAGTGGTAGGTGGTGAGTGTGGGATCTGACGCGGACAAAGTGGTAGGTGGTGAGTGTGGGATCTGACGCTGACAAAGTGGTAGGTGGTGAGTGTGGGATCTGACGCTGACAGAGTGGTAGGTGGTGAGTGTGGGATCTGACGCTGACAGAGTGGTAGGTGGTGAGTGTGGGATCTGACACTGACAAAGTGACCAGGACTGGTTACACTCAGACTTGAGGTGCAAGTGGTGGAGTGTGCCTCTAGTGTTGGCATCATGTTGATGCTGGAGATAGTTTATGGCTGACTTACGCAGACCTGTTTTATTTCTCTTTTCCCCAGACACTCCTGGCAGCTTTGCCCACGTGGCGGTGATCAATGGGACGGCGAGGGGTTACGTGCAGGTCCCAGGTCACACCACCTTCCACATTGAGCCGGCCACCATGTATTTCAAAAACCCTTCATTCCACACGGTCATCTACCCAGAGACTCGCATGAATTTAGATCCATACAGGTAAACAATTTAGATCCATACAGGTAAACAATTTAGATACAGTTAGTATTATCACACATGAATTTATATCCCTACAGGTAAACAGATTAGTTTCAGATTATCACATGTGAGTCTAGATCCATACAGGTAAACAGTTTAGGTTAAATTAGTATTATTAAACAGATTAGTTTTCTTGTTATCACACGTGAATTTAGTCACACCGGAAGCAGTTCAGTTATGGGTGTGCATGCAAATTTAAATCTATACAGGTAAGCCTTTTGTTGTGTGTGTAAAAGCATGAACTTGATCCATACAGGTAAAACAATTGTATTATCTGCACACGTGAATTTATGTGTAAACTATAAAGAGTTAAGCAAATAAAAGCGACATAAAAGGGACAGAAACCACTTAACTTTGACAAAGGACGGCACAGGCCAACGTTTCGGCTTTCGCCTTCTTCAGGACATAAACAAATGGGACATAACTTCAACAAACAAACAAAAGGTAACTCTGCGGACGTACTGACATACACGGCGCGGGATAAAAAAAACAAAAACAAAAAACGGTGGGCGAGAAAAGGACTAGAAAAAATAGTAAAAATATCACAACACCCAAAATACACAAATATAAAGAGTTAAGTTACATGTGTACACATATGAACTTGGATCCTTAACTGAGATACATGTACATTGTGTAGTTATGTGTGTAAATATAGGAATGAACATCTATTCTGGTGACGGAGTTCAGAACTACACAAGGACAAAGATAGATAGTGAGGTGTGCATGTAAAAACAGAGTTAGCACCGTGTGCAGGCATCGGCGGAATGCTGACATGGGCATGTGTGGCAATGATGCGGCAGCGGAGTGGATGAGGTGGCACGCACGCTCTGCCATTGACCCTCAGCCGGACAACCGAGCACGCAGGGTAAGATGCAGGATGTGTTGTTAGTCATATACAACATGCAGGGTAAGATGCAATATGTGTTGTTGGTTGTACACGATACGCAGGGTAAGATGCAGGATGTTTTGTTAGTCATACAGAACAATCAGGGTAAGATGCAATATGTGTTGTTGGTTATACACGATATGCAGGGTAAGATGCAGGATGTTTTGTTAGTCATACAGAACAATCAGGGTAAGATGCAGGATGTGTTGTTAGTCATACACAACATGCAGGGTAAGATGCAATATGTGTTGTTGGTCATACAGAACAATCAGGGTAAGATGCAGGATGTGTTGTTAGTCATACACAACATGCAGGGTAAGATGCAATATGTGTTGTTGGTCATACACGATACGCAGTTAAGGGTAAGATGCAGGATGTGTTGTCAGGACAATCAGGGTAAGATGCAGGATGTGTTGTTAGTCATACAGGACACACAGGGTAAGGTGCAGAATGTGTTGTTAGTCATACAGGACAATCAGGGTAAGGTGCAGAATGTGTTGTCAGTCATACAGGACAATCAGGGTAAGGTGCAGAATGTGTTGTCAGTCATACAGGACAATCAGGGTAAGGTGCAGAATGTGTTGTCAGTCATACAGGACAATCAGGGTAAGGTGCAGAATGTGTTGTCAGTCATACAGGACAATCAGGGTAAGGTGCAGAATGTGTTGTTAGTCATACAGGACACACAGGGTAAGGTGCAGAATGTGCCTATTTTCTGATCTATTGATGACATGGAACAGAAGAACAGACAAGAAGGAAGACAAATATTCATGTTTTTGTTCCTTGTTACAGTACCGACGTGAGACAGAGAAGGATAGCGACAAGTCCCACAACAAATACTCAGCCGAAAGTAATGGTAGTCCCCGACAGCGCCGCTCTAACTTAGGGGAGAAAAACACGTGTTACCTTTACCTGAGGGCCGACCCCATACTGTGGGAACACATCAAACACAACAAGTACAACACCATACTGGTAGGTGTTTGTCTGTCTGTCTGTACACACACACACACACACACACACACACACACACACACACACACACACACACACACACACACACACACACGCACGCACGCACGCACCATCATTGGTTTTCGTAGTTCCAGCATCTTCCTCTCCTTACTGTGTGTGTGTGTGTGTGTGTGTGTGTGTGACTATCCATGAGGGGATCATTGTGGTGATGGGGCTGGGTGGAAGCATAGATCTATAGGGGCAGAGGAGGTGTTGGAAAGTAGGTAGGAAATGGGGTGAGGGTGGTAGGGGGTGTAGGTGTATGTCCTTTCCCTAAACTGAGTTGTGGTGTCATTGGACGTGTGTTACATGTTGCTTTGACGCGCGTGACTGTGGACTGTCTTGCACAGAGCAATGAGCGAACACAGGAAGAGATCCTGGCTTTCTTTGCAAGTCACGTGAGCGCCGTCAAGAACATCTACTCCAAGACTGATTTCCGTACTTACGACAACAGTGTCAGATACATGGGGGTCGACTTTCTTGTGCTGAGAACTAGCGTGAGTATCTTGTCTTTACCTTAATGCAGATAAAAATAGACACATTGTTTCAGCATTAAGCTATTGGCATATCAAACAAAGCTTAAGCCATTGAGTGTTGTGTGGCCAGTGTCCATAGTGCTAATATCGCGTCATAATATCGTGTCATAATATTGTGTCATAATATTGTGTTATAATATTGTGTCATAATGTGTCGTAATATCGTGTCATAATATCATGTTATAATATTGTGTCATAATACAGTGTCATAATGTGTCATAATATCGTGTCATAATATTGTGTCATATCATGTCATAATGTCGTGTCATAATATCATGTTATAATATTGTGTCATAATACCGTGTCGTAATGTTGTGTCATAATATCGCAGCATACAAGGGGTTAAAGGTCTGACATGATATTTCATTATACGGATGGAGTCAGTGAAATGTGTGGAACATGACAAGGGGGGCTGAGTCAAAAGTCAAATATCTCTGTTGGGAGTCTGACTTGTGCCTGTGTAGATGAAGGCCGTGCACAGACCCGATGATACACAAAGCACGAGAGAAGCGAGACAGAATGTTTTTTTGTAATATAAGAAACTTGATGAATGAGTGAACTGCATAATGTTTGATTGATTGTTCAGATCATGACGATGGAGAATCAAGATTGTAACGGGAAAAACCCCACCCGATACTGTAACCGCAACATTGATGTCACCAACTTCCTTAACCTGAACTCCATGGATCAACATGA
>JACVVK020000429.1:505000-553059 GCA_018292915.2 Batillaria attramentaria | reverse complement strand
GTCCCTGTCTAAAACCCACCAGGCCTCAAAAATTCAAGTGCCCTTGACATTGCCGTAAACCAACCTTTCCGGTGCGGTCCCATGAGCGCTTGACTTTCGTCTACAGTTTCCTTGCTTGAAATCATTTCATGACTGTCACTGAATATCAACATACGCGAACGCAGACCGATTTTTGTTGTTTTTTTTTTTTTTGTTTTGCCGATTTGTAGACACAGACCTCGCAAATTTAACGTCGCAAAGATTCGGGAAGTCGTACTGAGATCATTTCTGCAGCGGCAGGTAGCTGTGTCAGCATAGCGAGAGAGACGTCATACTTATGATTGTTATTATGTTTCTGCAGCAGCAGTCGAGTCCCATCAGTGCCACAGTTACACTTGTAGGCTAGTCAGCAATAATCTCTCATACAAGTTCCGGAAGATAATTCTGAAACACCGAGCATGTGCCCGAATATTTGCATCATATTATACTTGTTTTCGCGGATACACCTTATCACAGCAACCAGTCAAGTGTCCCTACTCCCTTCATTTCGCATATTCAGCCATTATTAAGCAGATTGCACTTTCGATGACTGTTTGTGACAAAAGTACAAAAGCGATTTCAATGAACTTTTGATATGACACAACTAGGGTACTATTCTTGAGTGTGCACTGCTCTTTGAGAAAACCGTTCACTACTCACAACGTAGCAACTACTTTAATAAGTACACCCCCAAAATATCGCTACCGAAAAAGGTGCTCACTTGGATATCATATTTCATACGTACCTGCACATGCGGTGACAAGGGAACTTCACAACACCAAAGAAGCGTTTTCTGACTGAACTGTTCAATGTTCGTAAATGTTTTCCGCGATACATGTCACCTACAGTGACCTGACAAGTGCACAAGCATTAAATACTGCCGTTTTACAGGGTCCTTTGAATCAACGGCCAAACTAATGGCCGCAATTATCCAGGAAGCACCATTCTGATTGGGGTAAAATTTCAGTATGTCAACAATGCATGTCTTGTCTAACAGTAACCGTATTTAGAGTGGAGTTCTGCGCATTTCTGTACCCGCAAACACGCATACTTTGTGCACACCCTCAAAAGTCCATTTATCGGGCTCATATAGTGAAAATGGCAAGATAAACGGTCGTTTTTAACGGTGACGCGGACGGAGAAAAAATTCACGGAGACCGCCACAGCATTAGGGGCCTGTGTTCTGCTGAAATCTGTAATAAAAAGTTAGGATCAAATTTGTTCTACCTTGTTCAGCAATTTTCCTAGCCTATAGTCCTTGTTCCACGGTTACAGGAGCAGATGCTGAATGAGAGGAGGAGATGCTTGATGGCCCGCTATGCGAGAAGCAACAGAAAACACCATAGAGCAATGTAAATCATGAAGGTGCAGACTTGGATCACATGTGGAAGGAAGAGTCAGTGTACCAGCTTCCTTTTGACTTCACACCAGATCTTCTGGGGCATCTGCGAGGCGTAGGGGCAATTGAAGGGCTGCCATCAGATGCAGCAGTTGTTGAATTTCTTATACAGATGTGAGTACAATTTTCTGTTTGTTTGTTGTTGTTCGTGTGTGTGTGTGTGTGTGTGTGTGTGTGTGTGTGTGTGTGTGTGTGTGTGTGTGTGTGTGTGTTGTGTGTGGGTGGTCATGTGTGTGTGTGTGTGTGTGTGTGTGTGTGTGTGTGTGTGTGTGTGGTGTGTGTGTGTGTGTGTGTGTGTGTGATATTTTGAAAACACTCCAGAAAAAAAAAGGAAAATGATTGTGTCATTGTGAGCTGTGCTTACAATTGATCGATCTTCACCATTAGTCCATGAACTTTGTCTCTTTGACACTTGTTCCTGTGTCTATGTTCACAGTATTAGACATGGAAGTGCCTCCTGTGGCTACAGTCCAGCAGCCGCACACAGCAGTTTCTGGTATAGAATTTAAGCCAGATTCCACTTTCCATTTGGTGAGCACGAGCTCGGCTGATGTAGCATTTCAGCAGAGTTTCAGAGAGCCAAAGATATCAAATTCAAACAGTTCTTCAAGAAATCACTCCGGCAGGGATGGAACGGGTTTATTCCATGAACCTGCATTACGTCTGAACCCCAGCCCTTCCACGACACCCAACCACTTAGCAGTGGTGCCTGTCTCCAGCCTTCTAGTGTTTCCTGCACAGACAGATAGCAGGATTGGTGGTGTGAGGCCCACAGAACCCAGGGAGGAGGTAGAGTCCAGTAGACTGGTATCAGGCATGCCCTTCACTCAGTCTGCACAGTTGCCCATCAGCAAGTTTGACACAGACGCATGTGCAGTAGACACAGAAATGAGAGATGATGCACATCAACCCTCATCTCACTCTCAGCAGTCATATGGCCTGCCAGAGTGCGTTTCAGCATCATCAGTTTCTGAGACTGATTCTTGTGTCATGCCTATCAATACATTCGTTGCTGTGGCAGAGCACCAGCAGGCTACGAACTGGCTGTACGCAGCATGCAAAATAGAGCAAGGTACTTCAGCAGAGAAGAAATCAGAGTCAGTGATTGACTGCCAGACGAACGAATCAAGGGAACTAGATGCTCAGAAGACAGATATTTCTTCTGTACGGACACTTCTGTTAGTATCAGAAGCCAGCACTGTTATGATGAAACAGGAACCCCACATTAAAGTAGAACCTGACATGCGAACTTTGTTAATATTGGCTGCAGTCAATCGAGCTTGAGACAGGTTGCATGGGCTTGTCAAGGGTGTGAGACGTATTACAGTAAATCAGTTGTGCATGATTTTGCTCACAAAGACGTTTCTAAAATAATTTTTAGGCTCATAAATAGCAAAGGAGCTGTTCTGACTGTAGAAATCAAAGCGCCTACTTCGCATCATTTCTGTATGTATAAATACTGTTTTGTTTATTCAGATCACACCACTTTTTGTGTCCAGATTTGTTTAATGGGGTGACCTCAGTCTTCTAATTGAATGCATGTGAAACGTATAGAGACAAGCTGTGCACTGTGATACATTTCATGAAACATGCTCATCACCATCCACAAGAAAATTCAAAGCGGTTTGAGACAGTCTCTTAGAGTTAGATTTTAATGGATGGGCTATTTTGTTTGCGTCAACAGTGACAACACAGACCGTAGGGATTCCAAATTTAATTTACTCATTGATTTTATTATTATTACTTTTTTCCCCCCAAATCTTGGTTGTATCCATATAAAGTGATGAAAATGACTGGCACTTCTGGAATTAAAGGTGCACAGTACAAGTCTTATTTGCAACAATTGCACAATGGTTTTGTTGTTTATTTACTTGTTTCTTTACCATCCAAATGACACAAGTTTTAGTGAGCACTTCCAAAATAAACACATTGACAAAGTGACAAAGTTTTGTGGATCTAGCGTGAAACTTGATACTCTTTGGACTGGCAAGAGTTATAGTTCCTTGACGGCTGTTATCGCAGCAAACACGATGATAATCAAAGTGCAACACTGCCAATAAGCCAAATTTAAATGCAGGGGCGCCGGAACCGGGGGGGGGGGGGCAGCTGCCCCCCTGTACCCAAGCAGGGGGGGCAAGAGTATCTTTTTGCCCCCCCCCCCCTGGAAAATCAGGTGACTATGGCAAGAGGGGGGGGGGGCAAAGCCATGGTCTTGCCCCCCTCCCTTCCCCTACCCCCTCACCCTCTTCCTGCTCTCTCCCTCATCCCACCCAACAGAGAACTCAGTTTAGCCGTTGCATGAAATATCAAAACGACTTGGCAGAAAGGCGTCTGATAATCACTCCCCCCCCCCCCCACACACACACTTTTCACTTTCTTTGGGCAACGTCCTTCCTTTCGGTGGCTCCCTGGTTCGTAAAGGTTTTTGTCTGCGCATCATCTGATCCCCCCCCCCCCCCCCCCCGCTTTTCACTTTCTTCGGGCAACGTCCTTCCTTTCACTGGCTCACTGGTTCGGAAAGGTTTTTGTCTGTGCAGCATCTGAACGCCGCCGCCGCCCGCTTTTCACTTTCTCCGAGCAACGTCCTTCCTTTCACTGGCTCTGGCGGTCCCCCCACTCTGAGATTCTGCCCCCCCTCCCCCCAACATCTTCCGAAATGAACGGGTGGGTGCAGTTGCACTCACAATGTACAGCGAAGGTTAAAACATACCTTTGTCTCTGTGTGTGTGGTGTGTGTGTGTGTGTGTGTGTTGTGTGGTGTGTGTGTGTGTGTTGTGTGTGTGAGAGATAATGGTCCAGAGAGAGAGAGAGAGAGAGAGAGAGAGAGAGAGAGAGAGAGAGAGAGAATCTACGGTCACAGGGTCATGATGAAAGAGTTCTTAAAAAAAAAAAAATCATGTTTTCTCTGTTTCTCAGCTACCACAAACACCAGGCAACCAAAACTTATTTCTTACAAATGAATTTAGTATGGAAAGCTTTCATGTGTATGTGAAATGTGAGTGAAAGTAGGGGCCTGCGTGATTATTGAAGGACTCCAATAATATTCAGGTATTCTTAAAAAAAAAAAAAAATCTGTTTTTCTGCGGACATTTTTTTTCCTACCCAGAAAGTTTTTTTTCTTTTTCTGCAGGAGTCAGTTTTTCTCCTGAAAAGTGGAATTTTGACTTAACCGTATTTCTGCAGAAAAACAAGCTGGTAAATTTTCCTGCAGAAAACCAGATTCTGTAGGAAAGTGCTGTTTGTCTGCAGAAAAACTGCTCTCTGGGGAAAAGCTACCATTTTGTCATCTTTTGCCAATTTGTCATATCCCTTTTTCTGACTGCAGAAAAACAAGATTGTCAACTTTCCTGCAGAAAACCATGTAAATGTGTTTCTGCGGAAAAGTCTCTTTTTCTGCAGAAAATCAGTTTTTCTGTGGAAAATGTTGAATTTTGTCATTTCCATTCGTCTGCCGAAAACCAAGCTCTGTAGTTTTCGAACAAAAGAAGAAGTTTTTTTCGAAAAACTGTGTTTCTGCAGAAAAACTGACATTTTGTCATCTTCCGCCAATGATAGGAAACAATCTACGAAACTACAATGACGTAAGATTGAGCTCTGCATGTCAGGGGAGCGGACGCCTTCTTGATTACAGAGTGATATTAGAGGTTCTGCTCCGGCGACTGTTGAAGTGGCTATCCCCTGCGAAAAAGGGTTAGTATTTTTACTGTGCATTATTGTCTTTGTGTTGTCTGTGTATGTGAGGTGAATGCACATGTACTGATAAATTGACCCGGCACTGTGCACAGCTACTGTGACACTGATTCAAAGCATGACGCTAAAACAACTCCGGAGTCGAAACGCCAACGGCCGGTCCCTTACGGCCTTCTACTTCTACGTCAGTGTCAGTCTAGCAAAACTAACGTACTCTCAAGGAAGGCGGGGAGGAGACGGGATTGGGGAGGGGAGGGGAGGGGAGGGGCGGGGGGAATTCAGGGTCAAACTGAGCGGGATTCATTTTGTAAAATCAATGCCGCACAGCCTCAACTGAGTTTATTCTCAGCATCAGATTCTGAATTCCGTCTGCGTGAACGCCGGGACTCTCACAGTGTGCCGCGTAGTAAGGAACACTGGCCCGGTATGGGTCGCCCACATTGGGGTAAAGAAAGAGTGCACCCTTTTACAGGAGTATGAAAAAACAAATCATTAAGTCCCTGCCCAAGAAGTGGAAATTAAAGGGTTTATTGTGATCAACAGCACACATCTGTGTGTACGGCAGATGGATTCAAGATGCCAGAGCTCCCCTCAGGAGAGAAACCAGAGTTTCAGACAAACTGGTTTATGGTGGATAAAAGTTTATATATATATACATATATATATATATATAGGGGAAGTAAAGATGTGCACACATCTTCTAGATCTAGGGAGCGCTCTCAGCTTTACTTACTTTGCTTTACAGGGCTCGCGTTAAGGAGAATAAAACTATCAGTATTAGACTAACTGTTGATCAATTCCTTTCTTTGACAATATACGTGGTCCATCTTTCCTCCATCCCCCTTCCCCCTCCCAACAGAAAAAAAAGCTAATTTGCAGCTTTTTTCAGCCAAATTAGACACGGAAAGCATCGCATATCACACTCTAATGGGACGAGTGTTTTATAGATCAAAAGTTGATACATAATGCACTTTTAATATATCCTATAAATACAAGGGAATTCTCTCTCTCTCTCTCTCTCTCTCTCTCTCTCTCTCTCTCTCTCCCCTTAGTTCTTTTTTGTGTTTGTTTGGTTGGTTGGTTGGTTGGTTGGTTGGTTTGGTTTTTTTTTTCTTTTCTTTTTGTTTTGTTTTTTCTTACCACATGACCGCCAGCGCTACAGTTGGGAAGCAAAAACAGTATTTTCATGTTCAAACAAAAACATCTGACATTGAAGGACACAAGCGCACTGGTGTATATTAACTCTACACATATATATTCTGTGCAGGTCTTTAAGAGAAACCAGATATTTCTTAATTTAATGCAAAACATACACGAACTGAGAAAAAAGAAATGTTTTAAACCTTTTTTTCACTGAACTCGGTTATAAGAAATATTTTTCAAAATACTTTCTTATATCCGACTTTCAGATATAAGAAAACTCGGATATAAGAAACCAAAAAATTCACCCCCTCGAGTTTCTTATAACCGGCGTATACTATATATATATATATATATATATATATATATATATATATATACTATAAGTCCTGACAAATGATTCTGTGTGCATGTGCACATTGATTACTGATTGAATGAGTAAGGTGAAAGAAGAAATGTGTCAAAGGGTAAATGAAATTTATCAAGCAAATATGCTACAATAGGAGAGAAATTTTTGCAGAGTTGGGGGGGGGGGGGGGGGAATACAATTTTAGATTACAGATCTGTATAAATTCAAACTTCACATAAAATCAAAGCTGCAAAACTATAAATAACCACTAGATGAAAATGCTGAAGTTTTCGGAATCAGTAGACACAAAAAAGTAGTTTCATCAAGCAAAAGCATCAGTTCATACTGGTGGTTGCAGCAATGATTCCTTGTGGTTTCCAGTCTCCCAGTCTACTGTCTCTGGTCTCTCTCAGGGGAAAACCCCAACATTAACAAAAAGACATGCGCGCGCGCACGCACGCACGCACGCACGCACGCACGCACGCACGCACGCACGCACGCACGCACACACACACACACACACACAGACACGGGTGGGTGAGTGGGTGTTTTGGAGCTTAATGTCCTTTTCCCCCCACATATAGGTGGTATCAAAGACAGGGCAACAATGAAAAAGCCAGCACAAAATATTTGGCCCCAGCCGGCCGAGATACAAACTCACGGCCCGAGCATTCACACACACACACACACACACACACACACACACACACACACACACACACACACACACACACAAGTTCCAATAACATCATCTGTTTCATCATGTGAGTGATTTCAATTCAAGCGACCAGGCATGCCCTATAGCGTAACCTGCATAGACCGTAAAATGTTTTGGCATCCCCTGGCATAGTTTAGCAGGACTGACAGGAAGTAAGGAAAATTTATATATGAAACCTTTTGCCATGTGTTTGCAGTTTGAACTCTCGCACTCCTCACTCACTCTCTCTCTCTCTTAGCTTAGCTCCGTTAGCACCTGATGTGTAGCCTGTGTATTTCAGATAAACCTTTTAGATCTTTACTCTCCCCTCACTCTCTCTCTTTTTCTCTCTCTGAGCTCGTATAAATTTAAGAGCACCAATTAATTTACAGTTGCAAAATCACTGACACTTCATTTTCTTTGATTCTTTTGTACATTATATAAAAGGGATATTAGGCACTGAAATGTTTGATGTGCATTACCCCTGATGTGCCCTGGAACTTAATTAGTTAAATAGATTTGTTTTTACCTGTGTTTTCAGGATTGTCTGAGTGTGTTTGGTGCATTTGCACCAGTTCACTGGCCATCATATGTGGACCTGATCCCCAGCAACAGTCTTTCCAGTGTCCAGGACACTTTTATAATTAATTTCTTCAGTTCCAACTGCAGAAGACTGCCTCTGTGTTTTGAGACTTCCACAAGCTAACTGTAACCTCAGAATCGGAGCCTCTCATGAACTACCTCAGGTATCTATAGTCTGTGTACTCTCAGACTACGATCACTCAAAGACTTGTTTGAAAGAAAACTGTCAGCCATGCCACGTTCAAAGGCACAGAGTTACAGAGTGAAAAAAATGTTAAGGAAGGAGAGGCGACGGCGTAAATTGTCTGCACTGTCTCAAGAATCTTCTGCAGAGACTGAGGAATACAGACCTGCCATGGACGCACAAGCCATGCGTCTGCAAAGGTTAGCCTTATATAAGGCAGAACTGAGAAGACGCAAAGCTGTCATGGCTGCGCGCGCCAGGGAGAGAAGGGAAGCAGAAACTTTATCTGAGGCAGAAGAGAGAAGACGCAGGGTAGCTAGGGCTGCACGCATCAGGAGGAGATGGGCAGCTGAAAACTTATCTGAGGCAGAAAAGCGAAGAATCAGAACTGCCGCAGCTGCTCGTGCTAGGAAGAGAAGGGCAGCTGAAACCTTAGCTGAGTCAGAAGAAAGAAGACGCAGAGCTGCCATGGCTGCACGCGCCAGGAGGAGAAGGGCAGCTGAAGCAACTGAGGTAGGAGAGAAATTGAATTAACTTTTGTGTAGAAACATGTATGGTCAACACACCTAAATTCTGTACATGTCCCCTCAGAAGAGGTCCTGCTGTTAATAAGTGTTATTGCTGGAAATAAAGATGGGATTGGGTGTTGAGGAAGTTAATGTATACATGTACATTGATGGGTGGTGAAGTAGCTGAATGGAAGATGGGGTGTACGTGTATTGTCATTACTTGTGGATACTTCTAAAATTGAATGAATTGGAGGTGAAGTGCAAATAGGATAACACTGTGTTAATATAGGTACATGTATGCAGATCAACAGAAACAGCTATTTCAGTTGACTACATCGGTCAGTATTTACAATGAGTGCAATTTGTTCCATTTTATTCCGCAGTGGATGAAGCCACGATGCAAGTTCTGTGGACTTCGCCTCAGAAACGAGGCTGTCATAACACGGCATATTGAGATCGTGCATGGGGAAGAGGATGTCAGTGCTGGCCTAGATCACATATGGAAGGAAAAGCAGATGTGCCAGCCTCCTTTCAACATTACACCAGATCTCTTCAGGTGTCTGCGAGGCATAGGGGTACATGAGGGTCTCACATCGGATGTTGCAATTGCTGAATTCCTGATACAGATGTGAGGACAATCTTCTCTGTGTGTGTGCATATGCACGCGCACTTGTGTGTGTGTGTGTGTGTGTGTGTGTGTGCACATTGTGTGTGTGTGTGTGTGTGTGTGTGTGTGTGTGTGTGCACATTGTGTGTGTGTGTGTGTGTGCACATTGTGTGTGTGTGTGTGTGTGTGTGTGCACATTGTGTGTGTGTGTGCACATTGTGTGTGTGTGTGTGTGCACATTGTGTGTGTGTGTGCACATTGTGTGTGTGTGTGTGCACATTGTGTGTGTTGTGTGCACATTGTGTGTGTGTGTGTGCACATTGTGTGTGTGTGTGCACATTGTGTGTGTGTGTGTGTGTGCACATTGTGTGTGTGTGTGTGTGTGCACATTGTGTGTGTGTGTGTGTGTGTGTGGGTGTGTGCACATTGTGTGTGGGTGTGTGCACATTGTGTGTGTGTGTGTGTGCACATTGTGTGTGTGTGTGTGTGTGTGTGTGCACATTGTGTGTGTGTGTGTTTGTGTGTGTGTGCACATTATGTGTGTGTGTGTGTGTGTGCACATTGTGTGTGTGTGTGTGTGTGCACATTGTGTGTGTGTGTGTGTGTGTGTGTGTGTGCACATTGTGTGTGTGTGTGTGTGTGTGTGTGTGTGTGTGTGTTTGTGTGTGTGTGTGTGTGTGTGTGTGAGAGAGAGAGAGAGAGATTCTGACAAAATTTTAGATAAGAAAGTAGATAAATCATGAGCTAGTGTCAGATTTGACCTTTGCTACACAATGATGTCTGTTGTAGTACGTACTAACCTATAACTTGTTCCTTATTTGCAAAATGCATCTGTTCTGCCATATATATATATATATAATCAAGCCCTGATACAGCATACAGAGTGATACAATGCAAGTTTAACTAGTATTAATCTTTGATGTGATAAGAGACACTCAAAGTGAAATAAACGAAAACAATGATAATTTGTAAATTTCAGTGTATGCGATGCTCCTGGAGCTGCAATAGCAAGTCACACAGGTAATTCCTGATGGCAGAATGGAACCGCACACTGGCATAAAAATGGTGAATGACCAACCCCCCCCCCCCCCCACCAAAAAAAAAACCTTTAAAAAAACTAACAAACCCAAAAACAAACAAACAAAAAAAACCACACACGTCACTTTTGAGGGAAGAGGAAAACAAAACAAAAAATGACTGGAAGCAAAAGATTCGCCTTGGCTCTTGGCATTTGATGTGACTTAAACAAGAGATCTTGAGGTGACAGTATACTCCATGTACTTGTGTACGCCAGTAGGGTCAGCCAGATACCAGAGGAGTGCGAAACATGCATCACTGTGTGCAGGAGACCGAAGGCAAGTGCCATAGCTTTGTATTTCGCGTGCAGGGAAGTCTGATCATTTGGTGCTGTTTCTGTTTTCAGTTTATAGATACAGTCGTGCCAATGAAACGATAGTACATGTACTACAACAGACGTCTTTGGCTTTTTTGTATTGTTGTAGTTGACATTAACATCAAAATTATCCTGTGCCAATATTTTTTCTGATACAGTATTTTGCTTCAGGTATCACAAGCAGAGAGAAGAGCAGACCACTGCCCGCTGTATTTACTGCTACACTTCCCTACCCCTCGTCTGCTCAAACTGCAAGGCATGGCACCCACCCAGTCAACCAGACACTAGAATTGTCCCAGTGTCGATGTTTGCATCATCAGGTGTAGAAATGCCTACCACAGCACCAGTTCAGTCAGATGTGTATACATCAGGACAGCCCGCTTCCAGAATTGTCCCAGAGCCCATGTTCTCAGCATCATGTGTGGAAACCCCTCCTATGGCTACAGTCCAGCAGCTTCACACAGCAGCCTCTGGTATGGAATTTAGTCCAAATTCCACATATAGGTTGGTGAGCAAGAGCTCGGCTGGCACGCCATTTCACCAGAGTTTTGCAGATCAAGAGATGTCGGAAACAAACAGCTTATCAACAGACCTAGTCAGCATGGATGGAACACGGCTAGTGCTTGTGCCTTCAATTCATGTGAACCCCAGCTCATCAGTAACACACAGCCCTTCAGCACTGGGCCTTGACGCCAGCCTTCCAGCATTTCCTGCTGCGATAAGCAGTAGGACTGGAGTAATGCACACAGAACCCAAGATGGAGATGGATTCCAGCAGTCCAGTGCCACACACCACCATCACTCAGTCTCTGCAATTGTCTGGCGAGTTTCGCACGTCCATTTGTGCAGCAGAAATGAGAAGAAATGAACCTTGGCCCTCACCTCAACATTTGTATGGCCTACCACTGTGCGTTTCAGCATCATCAGTTCCTGAGACTGATTCATGTATCATGCCTTTTAGTTCATTCACGCCTGTGAAAGAGCAGGAGCAGCAGAGTACTAACTGCACATACGCAGCATGCAAAATAGAGCAAGATGTCAAAGCAGAAAAACCTTCAGAGTCGGTGATTGACCTGCCAGACGTAGTTGTAGGCATGAATGGTGTTCAGAGCGGATCAAGGGAACTAGATATTCAAAAGACAGATATTTCATTATCACAGGTACCTCAATCAGAAGCCAGCACTGCCGTGATAAAACAGGAACCCCACATTAAAGTAGAACCTGACACACAAACTTTGTGAATATTACTGACGGCAGTCAGTCGGGCTTGAGACAGGTTGCATGGGCCTGTCAAGCTTGTGTTGGATGGTTTCCATGAATGAGTTGTGCTTGTGTTCGCTCACCAAGATGTTTCCAAAATGATTTTAAGACTCAAGGTCCTTATGTGAAATAACCAAGGCTCTGTCATGACTGTAATTGTAAAAAAAAAAACAAAAAAAACTGACCCTCTAACAAACTTCTCCACCTGTTACACCTGATCACAAACTTGTTGGGACTGCAAAAGGTTGATGAACAATGTGAAGACTTTCCAGACCAACATGCCCCACAGTGGAATAGGACTGATAAAGAGAAGCCATTTAATTTGACAAAAACGTTGCATGACCCTCCTCGTATGCCGTGGAAACACAGAGATGTTTTTGAAGAAGGAAACTTCACGCCTAATGTCATCATTGCAAACTCGCCCATACTTTTAAGGAAGGAAAAATTCAGTAACCCTCGCTGTACTTTGATCTATGTCTATCAGTGCCATATGCACTAAGGAACTTTGACTGTTAACCTGTTTGTAAATATTCTATTATTATTATTAGGCAAAAAAAATATAGTGTTGTTTCTGGTAACCCGACCGACCCTATTTTTTCCCCCCTGACCCTAAAAATATTTTTTGGCTGCTGGAAAAAAAAAGAAGAAAAAAATACAAGCACGACCAGTTTCGGTTTTCATGCGCCTGTTGTCAGGGAAGTCATGCACCATCGCGGACCCAAGATTAGAATGAAATATGGTAAGATAGTGTGTTATAATATTAAATACAGTTTCACAGAGCATCATTTCTTATTAATACCCTGTTTCTTTGTTCTTGGATATGTGTATGTGTGTTGGGGGGGGGGGGGTTAAAAAAAAACAAAACCCTATCTACCTACCCTATTTTTTTTAGCTGTGTTAGCAGAAACAACAATATTTTTTTGGGGGGGCCTTATTATTGTGTAACAGCTCCATCAAATCAGAGGCCCCCTAGTCTGACTGGAATGAACCATGCTCAGCTGGACTATCCACCTGTTTGGTCCAGTGTTAGAAGAAGATACCTGTCCCATGCTCTCCAGGATAAATAGCTCTGAAGCCGTGGAGTTAAGGCTGTTTTTGTGTATGATGTATACGTGGTTGCAAGGTCTACCTTCATTATTTTGTCGAAGGTGTGGCTCTACCTCCGTAGTACATGTACTGAACAAGGTGTAACTGAAAGGTCTACCTTTGTATCATCTGTCTTAATCTGAAGGCAGTTGGCTGAAACACCGTCGGCGAGAGTCATGCGTGTCTGCGAAAGTAAGTTGCATCCCTGGTAGTTATTCATGTTTATACCACTCGCCAGTGCAAGTTTTCAGTGAGTTAACTGCAAGTGCTTTATTTTTGAAAATAGTAAGGAAACACACTGCCGGAACATTGCTAGGGGTAGTGCATGTGCACTTTTCAGGTACATCTTTCATTCACCTGTGATTCTTATGGGTGTGGTGTTATAACATGGGTGGTGAATTGCGGAACCTTACACCATTCGCAAGTGCAAATTTTCATTGAGTTCACTACGAGTGCTTTATGTCTGAAGATGGTAAGAAAACAGAGCGAAAGTGTGAGTTATCACCTTTCATAACCCACTCAGAAGTTTACGAGTTCCCCGTAACACACTCCAGTTACGTCATCAGTCAAAGACGCACATTTCAAACATTTGGAACTCTTACGTCACGGCAGGTGCATAGTTATCTTGTTCACCTTTGGGGGTGAAATTGTATTTTGCTTGGATCACATAAAAAATGACCACACAGAAAACTCTGCGGATTATTTGCGAGTACACTTTGAATTCCAGTACATGTACATACGCACATGCTTTGTATGATATTCTTCTCAACATCAGGCACTTTCAACTGCTCTCTACACATCATTTTCTCACAAATCAGAATTTTGAGAGGGTAGGTAGGTCATCAGTCGCCCTACCAGAAACATCAAATGTGGCGAAAAATGCATGCTACTAGTGGTAAAAGTCTGAATGCTCACGGTATAAACAGCTTACAGGATTAGATCTCATGGTTTACCATGTAAGAAACCAGTGGATGTTTCAATTTTTGCCATAGCTACCAAGCCTCCGGCGAGCTGTATATATGTCATGCACTGTAGAGTTGTTACACTATGTGCGAAAGTACATATGTATCAGTGTTACGGGATAGGCTGGTACCTTGACTAGTTCTGTCTAGGCAGTTACTCATAGGTTAGGCTTATGCTAGGCTAGATATTTTGTTATTGGTTTGATAGTTGGTTCCTTTTGATGACTTTTTAATGATTGTTGTTTGGGTCTTTGTGACTCAGTGATTCTTTGATTTGTTTGATGACTGTTTTTGCAATCATTGCTTGCAAATAAATAATGGATTGTATTTTAATCGCTATCTCTGCTTTCAGTTCTAGTTACTAGTTAGAATGTGAGTGAAAGTTCGGTGCTACATGTTTGTTCGTCTGCATGTCAGTGATGATGTGCTACTGATATAGTCTCAGGTAGTTGTATCAGCCACTGACATAGTAAGACTTATTACAAGTACAGGAACTGCAAACAAAACTGAAGAAAACTCAAACAAAACAGACAAGCAACAACAAGAAGAAAACATGGACAAATAATTGCATAGAAACTTCTGTCAGTCCATAAGGAGCTGGGAGAAAATGTCGATGTTGGAAAGGAGTAGGTTGGTGTGGGGGCTTTGGCAATTTTTTTTACTCAGAAAAAAATGTTCAGCTGGAATCTGCGCAGCGTATAATTAAAAAACCAACAACAACAACAAAACGTTTCGGACGTCTTCCCCGCCC
This sequence comes from Batillaria attramentaria, assembly GCA_018292915.2. Classification (NCBI taxonomy): domain Eukaryota; kingdom Metazoa; phylum Mollusca; class Gastropoda; family Batillariidae; genus Batillaria; species Batillaria attramentaria. The sequence goes on along the minus strand of JACVVK020000429.1, from coordinate 538,433 downwards.
CATCCCGCTCCGCCCCGCTACACCAAGACTTGATCCACTACGCTACCGCGGATCTATACTCTACAGTAAACGGAAGCTGTCATGCTGAATGAAGGCGTCATTCAAACCAAAGTTTCGTACTTCTCAGAAATTCCACGTCAGTGTTGGCGAAAGGACCTCGATACTACACAGTTTTATTTAAGAGAAATTAGAAGATAAACAATAGTCACTTGCTGTGTCTTTTCCTTTTCGATAAAAGTAGGATTAAAAGAAGTCTACGAAATAAGGGTTAGCTTTACATTAGATTTCACATTGATCTTCCTCGCGGCAGTGGTCTTTGCCTAGTAACTGCTTTCAGGTTTGCATACATGTACATTCAGTCTTAGTCTCTATTTAGATCAATGTCACGTTTCCCAAAGTAGCAAGCATTTAAGGGTGTCGTAAGGGTTATTTGGTGTCGACAGGTAAATTGAGGATTCGCAGTCAAACTGAAGTGATTTCGAGGTCTCAAATGAGTTGATGCTGGATGTCAGGGCTATGGTCTGTGGATATAACACACACACACACACACGTGTTTGCCCGAAATATTGAAATGAACAGGTGTTTGTTTCATTGTTTCGGTGAATACAATTAGATATATATAGTCGACAGCGAAATCAGGGGCGCAGAAAGTACGGTTGGCACACGAGGTCCGGCTCAAGATGGCGGCTCCTTTCGAGGGCTTGAACAAAATGGCGGAACTCAACTGTAACAGTTGAGCTAGGAGGAAGCGAAACCAGACGATTGTTGCAAGTTAAGAACCCAGCTGAATCTGCTGTTGTGTCGATGGCAGCGTCTTGTTTCCTCTTGTCAAGAAAAGTAAAGTAGTCATGGTAGGGGTCGAGATAGACGAGATGCCAGGGCCCAGGGATGCGATTGCGAGGTTGTGCCAGGGCATCACGAGGCTACAGGCAAACAATTGAAAGGCATGAATGATTCTCTGTGTGTGCACATTTGTAACTGACGATTGGAAAATGTTATTTAATTTTTCAACAACTAAAACAATTTTAACATGTATGTGTTTAGAAGCTGCATTGCACCAGGAAAAAATACCAACCATCAAGAAACATGCATAATACCCAAAACATCTGATTGATTATTTGAGCGATTTTAAGAGACCAGGCATGCCCTGGCATAACCCTGCATAGGCCTTGGCATACCCTGGCATGAATCTGCCCTCTCGAAAAAAAAAAAAAAATGTACACAAAAAGTACAAACATCCTGTTTCATTATGTGAGCGATTTCAAGCAACCAGGCATCGTGGCATTACTGCATATACGCCCTGGCAGTCCCTTGCGTACCCTGCTCAAAGCAAATATAACGACAAAAAACAAACACCAATAACATTCTCTATTTCATTATGTGATTGTGAGTGACTTCAAGCAACAAGGCATGCCCAGTCATAGGTCGCTGGTGTAAGCTCACATGCCCTGGCACAGTTTAGTAGCAGCACATGGTAGTAATTGTTAACATGCTGAGTGAGTTATACTGGGTAAGCATGATGTTAGTTGTTGACAACTGCCACATGTTTCGAGCCATTGATTCTTATCTGTATGACCTGGACTGGTGAATCAAATGCAGTTGAAATTGTTTGATTGGCTTTGGAAGTACACATAGGTGCCAACTATTATTTTCCGCTTAACTCGATTAAATACGGAAATGCAATTTGACCACGAAAAATGTGGAGGAGAAAAATTTGAAGTTTGTTACATCGACTGTATTTAGCGCTTTGCTGACAGTAACCTTTGAACCTTGGAGGTTGGGGCCTATCACAGTTCAGTTTGTAGATCATGCAGCTAATCATAGTGCATGTCTAAAGTGTTGACAAAATGGCCCGTAGTGGGGTGCAGTCAACACAGCTTCATTCGGCTCAAACCAAGGTGGTTCACAAATGGCCACCAGCAAACAGGCTAGCAATGACATCAGAAGGATTTCTGCAGAGCTAGATAACATGGCAGCCTTCCCAATCATTCCCATACATCGTAGCCATTATGGTTTCAATCATAACTGACACGGGTTGTCAGCGACTCAGAAAACTAAAGGAGAAGCTGACCATCCTCCAGAAACCAAAACGTGGATTTGTTGGCACAGATGAAGAAACGGCGGTGACGCGTGCATAGTTGTTGATCGCTTTCAGAACACAACATAGCAGTGAATGCACCAGACCCGGCCTCCGGCTATCAGATTCATGTCCCATTGTGTTTCAAAAAGATCATTAGGAAGTACAGCTGTGCAAGAACCAAAAGCGACAGAATTGGTGCACAAGGTTTTAGTTCTGGGATATCGCAGGTCACAGCATGCCGTACCAGTAAGAGTGTACATGGTCTCAGACTGTTAGCTGGTCAGTCACAGATGGGCACTTCTGCCTGTAGTTAGCTGACTCTGACAGGGAAACCGCACGTTTGGTCATTCGGACGTTTTCGTGCTGAGTTCATTCGCTGCTGTTGGGATGATACAAATAATAGTGATAATAACAACAGGAGTCAGCTCTCGAGCTGAACAATTTTCTCTAATCCAGAATTGCTTTGTGTTTCACTTTTGGTTTACTTCCACAATGTATGTGTGTGTGTACACACACACTTTCGTGCCGTAACTATACATGTATACATATATATATAATACATTTTCTTTCAGTTTATGGGTTTTTTTGTTTTTTTTTTTACGACAGAATACTGACAAGTGCTGAAAATACGGACATTTTTGCGAAATAGTACTCTTACGGACACTTTTGGGGGTTGGCACCTCTGTCATGGTGGTGAGTTTGGTTTGTCACAAAACATTTTTTGTTCTTTATTTTTAGGAAACAGTCCAGACCTCGGTGGAAGAAATGACGCTTGAAAGTGAAAGACACACAATGAAATCAGAAGTTGGCAGTGATATCCTTGTGATGATTACCCCGGACAACCCAGGGGACTTCTTCAGTCGTTGGCAGAATGTAGGAAGGGCCGTGGGGGTGACAACAGACACAGAAATTGCCAGTTTTCTCCTCCAGCAGTGAGTAATCACTAATGATGCTGATACTTTGAGTAAAATTTGGTTTGTAACTGGTGATTTTCACTTTTACTTTTAGTGTTTAAGTAAATTTATGGAACAAAAAAACCATTGATGTGCACTTGTTGATGCCTAAAGTTACGTAAAATTTACAGTGCTCCCTAAATGGACATTCTTCAGGTTTTCAAACTCAAAATTTCATATGGGTTCAGTATTACTAACTACATGTATTAGTATTCAGGTCGGGCATATATTGATTGCATCTTCACAGTTGAGTTGAGTGTGAACTCGCGCTGTGTGTATGCTGCTTTAGTGTGTCCAACTAAACACAGGTCAACAGATACAGTCAATTGTGCAGCCATAAAACCAGTAGGCAGAATTCAACAAGATTTTTTTTTCTATTTAAAAAAAAAAACCCTGATTTATGGTTTATGCAAATTTTATTTTATTGTGTATTTGTCTGATACATGTATTTGCATATATATTAATTATTATGTTGTATTTCCTGGTAAAGAAAACAGTGACTGTCTAGCGTTAGTAACAAGTGTATTTGTCAACAATTTTTGTTGGTCCTCAGTCCTCGGAATCAATTCACCACAGACAAGTCACTGTTTCACCACGTTCAGATTGATTGTCTTCCAGTATGAAAGCATCATAATCACATTGACAAAATAGTTCTCAGCACATACATGGTATAATGCACCCACAACATTAAAGCTTGCCGAACACCTTAAACAAGCAAACCACGATCATTGCAAGTATTGTGTTTTTGAACTTTCAGTTATGAGAATACCAGGGATGAAGTGAGATCACAAGCAACATGTGTCCGCTGCCACACCCCTCTCAATGTCCTCTGCCAGAGATGCAGCCTCGCTTCACAACCACCTTCTTCGCAAGGTCACGCGGAACATTCATACGTCGCACCAGCAGTTAGTGGGGAGCGCACAGTGTCCACAGCCGTATCCGAGTTGCAGCAGGAGAATGTTCAGGCCTATCTGTCACAGCTGGGGATCAGCGGAAAGGTTGTGAAGGTGCAGCAAATCCAGTCAGCACATGCGCAGCAAGGAACTGAAGAGCTAGAGATCGTGGTTTTGGACATGCCGCCAGATAGCGCAGACAGTGAGCGCGCTCATATAGTCGCTGAGGCTGCAGCACCACTGGGGCAAGCAAGTGATGCAGGTGTGACAGCCAGTAGCGATGACCTGCCTCCAGCAAATCAATACGAACAGATTCCTGAGATTCCTCAAGTGAAAGTCAAATTAGAAGTCGGCAGCAACACAGATTACATCTGTGAAGAATGCGGCTACTCTTTTGCTAATAAAACCCTGTGGAGAAAGCATGTGCAAGTCCATGAGAGTGCTGCTGTCAAGTCTCAGGGTGACACTGTGTTACAGCATCCTGCATCAACCGCTGCAGACAAGGCACCAGAAGTGAAAGGAAGGGGAACGCGGTCTTCTGTCAGACGGGGTAGGAAAGCTGCGGAATCTTCTGACGCGCCAACACTGAAATCTTCTGACACATCAGTGTTGGAGTCTGCTGACAGTGGAACGCAACAGATCAAAAGTGCCGATGCTTCTTTACCACCGGAGTCTTCTGAACAGTCTCCACAGCTACCAGATGGTGTGGATGAATCACCGGATGATGATGATCATGAACCTTTGCCGGAATCACCGCCTGAGCCTCCTCAAACCAAGAAACGCAAGAGATCCATAAAACAAGCACAAACAACAACTGCACGTAAAGTTCGCAAGACATGCACTACAGACAGACCCTATGTTTGCCAGACCTGTGGCAGTGCGTTCAAGCGTAATTGCCACCTGACTGAGCATGAAAGAATCCATTCGGGCGTGAGGCCTTACATGTGTGAGAACTGCAGCGCCACCTTTGTTCGGCTCAAGGAGCTCAATCGACACAAGCAGCTGCAGGTGTGCTCCGATCTAAGTGCAAAAGATGGGGGGACTGTGAGAGTGCGAGCCTGCTACTGGTGCAAAGAGACTTTCACAAACTGGTTGGACTACAAGGATCACGCAAGAGGTCACAAAGGCGACAAGCCCTATCAGTGCAAGGAGTGTAGTTACGCTTGCAGGATACCGTCGGATTTGAAGATACACGAGGCACAGAAGCACTTAGGACTGAGGCCCTTCGCCTGCTCACAATGCGACCAGGCATTTGCGGTGAAGAGAAGGTTAGACAGGCACATGTTAATACATAGTGACTTCAAGCCCTTCCAGTGCTGTCATTGTGGTGCTAGGTTTAGACGAAAAGCCTGCCTGGCCAGGCATGAACAGACTCACATTGCAAAAGAATTGAAGCCGGTAAAAGAGAAAACCTTCACCTGCACTGAGTGCAACAAAAACTACAGCCGCGCCTCTGTCTTGAAGTTCCACAAAATTACTGTTCATTCTGGTCAAAGACCATTTAAATGCTCTGAGTGTAACTCGACATTTGTCACTGACTCTCACTTGAAACGTCACTGGAGGCGGCGTCATTCAACTGTCAAAGAAGTCAGACAGCATGTTTGCAAAATATGCGGGTCTGCGTTTCAGCATAACTGTGACTTGGAAAGACACACCCGCGTGCATACAGGTGAGAAGCCATTCTTGTGTGGAGAATGCGGTAAAGGCTTTGCCGAGGCCAGCAAGCTGACACTTCACAGACGAGTTCACACAGGGGAGCGCAAATACGAGTGCAAACTTTGTCACGTTCGTTTTGGCGCTCTTACCACTCTGAAGGCTCACATGAAGCTTCATTCAGATGACGCTCAAGACAGGCCCTTCCAGTGCCCTGAATGTAAAGTGCGCTTCTCGGTTGAGATCAAGCTCAAAGCTCACATCACACGTAGACACTCCAAGACAAGCTTCTACTGTGACGTTTGCTCCAAAAGGTTTTCGGTGAAGGACTGTTTGAAAAAGCATATGAGGCAGAAACATCCGCAGGACAATGTTAGCGTACTTCCAGCTTTGTCTTCTTCTGCAAACACTGTGGTGTATATCACGTGCACTTAACCTTCCGGCTACATCGCTAAAAAACTTCTTAGCCCTACATTGTGTGAAACAACTTACCCATGGTTTTTACATAGGTAATTTTCGACTTATTCCTAGTCGTGGGAAACAAATTACCCATGGTTTTTACATAGGTAATTTTCGACTTATTCCTAGTCCTATGTCGTGGGAAACAAATTACCCATGGTTTTTATATAGGCAGATTGTAGCTTATTCCTAGTCCTACATAGTGGGAAACAAATTACCCATGGTTTTTATATAGGCAATTCACAACTTATTCTTATTTATTGTTTAATTACTCTGCTAATTACAAGTTAAACGACACAATTTTTGGCATGAACATAGTCAAACCGTTTATTGACAAAGTCATGAAATTTCAAAGGTGTGACCTAAATATTGACCGAGATACGTTCATCTAAAGCAATGTGTGTGCAACTTTTTACCCACGACGTAGCCGGAAGGTTAATCAGGTTAAATCAGGTTTGAATGACAGTTGATGTGACAGGTATGTGCTGTAACTGTAAGTCATTTTGTGTTTTTCTCAGAATTGACAAGAGTATCTTACTTTCTTAGTGTCTCACAATATATTGAGGTGAATTTTGCTGCTTGATTTTGAGAATAGCGATGGATAACATGCATACATGCATCACTTCTCTTGAGCTATTAGTATTATCAAAGTTATGTCAGAATTGTGTAACAGTTATGATTTTTGACAGCCTGATAATGAAGACAAAATGGCAGTGTTTGGTATGCATGAACAACTGTTGGTTGGTTTCTTTTTTGCCTTGCCTGCAGTGGTGTATATTATATATATTTAATAATGAGAGCTTTCTGTCTGCAAAAATGACAGAAGTGGTCGTGTAGCAAACTATTCAGAAATGCAACCCATATATGCAGGCATTCCAACTTCCATACAAGTATACAAATGGTCAAAAGTCATGATTTATTTGAAGTTTCCCAACATAACACATAAGGTAATAAACTAAGTCATGAAGACTGAAAGAAGAAATATATATGTTTCATTTCTTGGAAAGGACTTCAAGTCTTGAACTCTACACCAATCTACAAACTCACATCTTTCTGAAAGTCATGCCAACAACCTGTGGCTGAAAAGAAGCGGTCAATTTTAAGTCATAAGCAGTTACTTCCCTTTAACTGCAGAGTAACCACAAACTGAAAGTGGGAGACCTATCCCTCTGGCAATCAAACAGAGACATGAAGAGCAAACAAACTGTACACATCATACTAAAAAGGAAGTTGAAATGAAGTACCAAATGGTTCTAAAGACTTAGTCAGCCCAGAAATAAGTTCAAGAAAGTCATCCAAAACTACAGTAAAATGTAAAACACGTCTTGGATCACAAACCCAAACAACAAAAGGTATTGATCAGTCTGCACTTGAACCAGTACTGTCAGCGTCAAGATCAATACAGTCAAAATATTTCTTCAAAGAGGAATAAACCTGGAAAAGAGTACTCTGAGTCTGAGTTTTCTTTACAGATTCTTTGACTTCCTGTGCCTCAGGCCCAGTATCCACAGTGGACCGATTGTAAAATCTGTGAAAAACTCTGGCATTAGACCAACCCAAGTTCAAAATATCATCTACTGGAACCCCTTTGGCAAACAAGTCAGAAGCGACAGCACCTCTGAAACTCTGAGCAGTAAAGTTGTCTATGCCAGACTTCCTTAACACAGATCTTACCCATCGTGCCACTGTGTCTTTGGATGCAGGCCCATGAGGTTTGGCATGGCAAATCAACAGTTTGTTTGTATTTAACCTCAAACTTTTTGTCCTTTTAAGATACTCCTCCAGTGTAGCTACTGCACACAGTTTTAAGTTTTCTGTGAATCTAGGTAGAGTCAAAGCGCTGAAATGACGCCCTGGCTTGGTCTGTTTCATTTTGTCCGTAATTCTGATCACACACTCGCTGTCATTAATACTGATCCGTTCAGTATATGTGGCACCGTTCATTCGGGCCGATCGTCGGGGGTTCTCTCCGGGTACTCCGGCTTCCTCCCCCTCTGCTTTGGAAATGTTCAGCCCACAAAATTTGAAAAATAAAGGCAATTCTAAATTCCGAAATTTAAATAGCTGAGCTGACCCTTCGCACCACGTGATTGTGATGTGTTTATGTCCAGTGTGTGAGAGAATGCGTGTGATTCACGTGAGCGTGCGTGTTGGGTTCAGCTCGCGGTGCTTTGAGCCGATTGATGAAATTGGGTAAAGCGCCTATACAATACTCATTATTATTATTATTATTATTATTATTATCCCATCCGTCCTTATTGAGTGAATGGTCTGAACTCTCTGTGCTGTGGCCAACAGCAGCAAGGCACACAGTTTGAGCGTGAGATTCTTCAGTGTTAACTCCTTGTTAACACGCTGATTCTGAAAAAAACTGAAGAACAACAGAAACGTCCCAAGTATTCTGGTATCTTGGAAGAGGCGTTCTTGATTCAAACACACCTTTCATAAAACGTACAACATATTGATGAGAACCCAGGGGAGCATCAAATCCAGCAGCTTGAGATAACATTGATAAAGCACTCCGTGCAGTATTCAGAGCACTGTAACCTAATCCACAGTCAAAAAGGTAGGTCAGAAACTGTAAACTAGCTGAGCATTTGGAGAAAGGGGATTGTGATCCCATTCAGCACAAAACGCACTCCACTTGGGACAGGTACGAAGCATATTGTCTTTGTGTCCCCGATCTCCAAGAGGCACACATGACGTCAAGAGTCCGTCCCGAAAATCCCTGCTGTCTGAAGGCTTGCCTGATAAGACACATGCCACCAACTGCAACTTCCTGTGTAAGGGATGAGGTTCTTGGCAATGAGGTAGTTGAAGAATGTACTGTCCTCGAGGTAGAAGAACTGGCACTTGCATCAGCATTCTCAGCATCATCAGCATCACAGGAAACCAAGCCGCTGTTGGCCAAAGGGGAGCAATCAGCATTCCCTTCACTCGATCCTCCCTCCATTTCTTCAATGTCCGAAGAATCAGGCTGAAAGGGGGAAAAGCATGAACTGAATGCCAAACAGACCAGTCAATTGAGAAAGCGTCCGTTGCAACAGAATCGGGGTCAGGACCCCACGACACATATGGCTTCAACTGAAAATTTAGCCTGGAAGCAAACAGATCCACATCAGGAGACAGAAATCCTGATGACAGTCTCTGAAAGACCTTTGTGCTTAATTTCCACTCTGTTCTGTCATTAAATTGCCTGGACAACAAATCTGCTTCAACATTCAGTTTCCCTGGTATGTGTGCAATGGATAACCAGACATCTTTAGTTTTACACCAAAGCCATATTATATGTTCCTTGCAATACTGTTGCATTCTTCAGACTGAGTTCCCCCCATGTGTGCAATGTATGCTACGGTGCAGGAGTTGTCTGAGAGAACTTTGACGTGTTTTCCAGTTATCTCTGATTCAAAACTCTTCAGGCCAAATTCTACTGCTTTCAACTCCAGAATGTTAATGTGTTTTCCTTTTTCTTCTTGTGACCAACGCCCTCTGGTACAGACAGAGTTACATACAGCACCCCATCCACCTGATGTAGATGCATCGGTGGTAAGCACAATTTCTCTACCAATAGGCATGAAAGCTCCACCAAGGTTTTCAAGCCACCACTTAACTTCTTTTATTGCTGCCTCAGTGAGCTTTGTTTTCTTGTCAAAATTCCCTTTGTTCATTCTCAAAGCCTGAATTTTTTGTTTCTCCAACTCTCTGTAATACAGAGTTTCCCACATCACGCCAGGAAAACTAGCCACAAGCTGCCCAATGAGCTGGGCCAGCTCTCTTATCACAACTAAGGTCTTTTCTAGAATCTGCTGGCAAGATTCTGTTATCTTCTCAATCCTTTGTCTGGTCAATTTAACTGTCATGCTTTCAGAATTGAGTACAAACCCAAGATACTTCAGTTCTTTACATGGATGAAGCACTGACTTCTCTTTGTGTATAACAAAGCCCAAGCACTCAAAAAGGCTAACTGTAGCTCTGACATTCTCCTGACACTCCGCAATTGTTGCACCTTGTAAGTAGCAATCATCAATGAATGAGGTAGATAAAAATCCTTGGCCTCGCAAGTGTGCATAAACTGGTTTGAGAAGTTCTGTAAAATAGCGAGGACAGTTACACAAACCATTGGGAAAACAGGTGTACCTGTACAATTTACCTTTCCAGGTAAATTTCAAATACTTTCTGAATTCATCCTTAATTGGCACAGAGTAGTAAGCATGGCGTAAATCGACAGAAGCCATGAAACAGCCCTCATTCATCATCAGAACTGCAGTCTGTAAATTTTCCATTTTCAAATGCTTATACTCAACTGAAGCATTGAAAAGTTTCAAGTCCAAAATCATCCTAAAGGAACCATCTGATTTCCCGACCAGAAATACAGGGGAAATCACCTCACCTTCTTCATGAAGGGTAGGTTCAATGACTCACATCTCCAGAAGTTTCGTGAGTTCGATCCCGGCTGAGGCCAAATATTTGTGCTGGCTTTTTCATCGTTGCCCCGTCTTTGATATCACCGTATGTGGTGGAAAAGGACGTTAAGCCCCCAAACACCCACCCTCCAGGAGTTTATGTACCTCTTCATTCATAAATTGAGTTTGATTTCCAGGATTAGAGCTTGTGTTGTGATTTTCTAAATGAGCATAATTGTGACCCTCCACCACGAAATGAGACGTCTTGTAACATGAACAAATAGCACAAGAAGACTCATTTCGTGGTGGAGGGTCACAATTGTCAATGGGGATTTCAGCCCCTTGCACTATTTGTAGGATAAACTGATCTGAAGTCAGCTGTTTCCAGTTCTGTACAAACTCTGTAAGTCTACCTGCTTTAAATGGTTTGTGTACCTCATTCACCCCGTCAGTATCATAAGCACTAACCTAATGCTCACGGAAGATATTCTCACCAGAGGTGCTGGCTAGTTCTGACGAAGGTTTGTCTGGGAGTTGTGCGGACGCTTCCCTCTGCGGTTCCAACCTGTCCTGTTCTTGGACTGGCCGCCTCCTCGGCCTTGGTACCAGTTCTGGTTCTGCTGTCTGACGGCCGGTCGACTGTCCCAGTTTTTTGAGGCAGATTGAAAATGACCCCCTCTTGAGCTTTTAACCAGGTTACGTCCAATTTTGGACGCCTTGTCAATAGAAGTACAGGTTACAGGAGTGGGTGGGTGGGTGTTTGGGGGTTTAACGTCCTTTTCCACCACATAGGGTGATATCAAAGACGGGGCAACGATGAAAAAGCCAGCACAAATATTTGGCCCCAGCCGGGATCGAACTCACGACCCGAGCATTAGAAGTCCAACGCTCTACCATTCGACCACCCCGGCTCTCCCAGGTTACAGGAAGCTCATCACCAAAAAGGAACTTTGTAACTGGAATGTCTTTGGACATTAGACTTCTGTACTTCTTATCCATATGGGGAGCATAGACAATCTTTGCACGCCTGTCAATGGACATATCAAACCATAACTTGGTCTGAAAATGCACAGCACTTATTGCTTCTTTGGTAAGGTCAGCCCCAAACTCTTTGGCTTTCTGGGGATTCTTCTGCAGGTCAATGCACTTTGCTGTCATCTGAGACAGCAGAAAAATTGTTTTGGTCAGAATTTTCTGATAATGCTGAAGTTTGATATCTTCACTTTTGTCTGCATGTTTGACATATTCCCAGACTTCTGGATTAACACGTGGGACATGGATGTCTACATCACTTGGACGCAAAACAGCATCCAGCTTCTGTTGAAATTCACCTGATCTTTTCTTTTCATCTTCTTTAGAGTCAAGCTTTTTAGTGACTTTGTTCTTAATCTTCTTGACTATGTTGCTCAGTCTTTCTCCGACTGCTTCGCCAACATGTTCGTCAGCGTCATATTCTTGTTCAATCTCGTCCAAAGCATCGCTTTCATCAGGACCCACAGCAGGCTCATTATTAGCTATCAGAAGATCGATATCTTCTTCTATGTCATCATCACCCAGAGACATCGCCTTTTCGCGAGCCGCAATACCGCGGTTGCCGGGTTACGAAAAGTCGGGTGCTCTCCAGCGCCGGAGACGCGAACGGTCCTCCTGATGTGGGCTACGCATGCGATGGCGAGCAACGTGAGCGTTTCGACCGGCGAAGATGTTCGCGATAAAATTAAATCAATGAAAGTTCCTGAACTGAAAAAAATATCTGAAAGACAGGGGCGTGCGTTTTAGTGGCTACACAAAAGCGCAGCTTATCACTCTAGCCCTTGAAGCAGATCGGCAGTCGCTTCAACCGAGAGGTAGGCGGTGTAAAGGTCAAGTCGACCTGTGACTTGTGGCTTGCCACTAATTTTTATTCAAGCACTTTGGCCATCACAAAGGTGTGGTCCAAGCTGGGATTCTGAACTTGAGCATTGAAAGTCAACTGCTGCGGCTCCCCTACCATTAACAGACCATCAGCAGCGTGTCATCATCACCTAGGTAGGAAAACGGCTCCTTTGCTTCAGTTCTTGATGTTGCCGTCTGGGCAGTTCATGAAGCATTTTAATTCTTTTAATTGCCATTATTGACTGGGTAATGACATTGTATAGTGTCTTGATCATAGTTTCACATGTTCTGTTTGTTCCCTGGTCGTAGGATAAAACCATAGACCGGTCATTTAGGCTGTATTGTTTTCCCATAGCAGCCAACCTTTCATATTTTTGGATATTTTGTATGATTTCTGGAATCGTACAATGATATGATTATCGCTGCCAAACTGTGATTTCCGGAATTTTTTTTGCTGCCAAACTATGATTTCTGGGTCACTTTGGCTTTTTCCCTCTCTCTCTCTTGTTAAATCAAAGAGTCAGACCCAAGTATGGAAAATCTGTCTGTTCGAACTCACACCATTCAAATCCCGAAAGCCACCAGTTGGTCAGCTTTGGTTTGTACCCTTGACCGCCTGCTGCAGTGATTACTGCTGTGCTGTCCTCTGCACTTGTTGAACATGAAGGTTAGCTGTCTGACTGTTCTGTTCAGTAGGCTAAGTTCTTTCTTGATTAAATCACTGAAGCCACATCACACCAGTTTTTGTGTCTGGTTTTTTTTTTTTTTCTTTGATCACGCTGGTTTTTGTTTTTGTTTTTGTTGGGGGGGGGGGGGGGGGAGGAGGGTCCCCCAATATGATTCTTGACTTTCTGGGGTTGGCAGCTATATTTTCCATTTTGAAGTCGTCTTGAATCTTTTCAGTTACTTACTTACTTACTTAGGCCCCTGGCTCCACGTGGAGCATAGGCCATCGACAACCCTTCGCCATCGCACTCTGTTCTGGGCTATTCTTGCCACTCCAGTCCAGTTGGTCCCCTGCTTATATAACTCTGCCTCAGTGTCCCGCCTCCAGCTGTTGCGAGGCCGGCCTCTCTTCCTTTTCCCCTGTGGGTTCCATGTCAGGGCTTGGCGTGTGGTGCTGGATGCTGGCTTCCTGAGGGTGTGTCCAATCCAGCCCCACTTCCTCCGCAGGATCTGCTTGGTCGCTGGTTCCTGCCCTGCTCGCTCCCACAGCTCTTCGTTCCGGATCTTCTCTGGCCATCGGATGTTGAAGATGCGCCTCAGACAGGTGTTGAGAAATGTCTGGATCTTCTGCTGCATCGTCTTTGTTGTCCTCCATGTTTCGCATCCGTAGAGCAGAACTGACTTCACGTTGGAGTTGAAGATGCGAAGTTTGGTTCTTATGCTGACAACTTTGGATGCCCAGATGTTCTTCAGCATGACCATTGCTGCTCTTGCCTTGCCGATTCTGGCTGTGACGTCTCGGTCTGTGCCTCCCTGTCCATCAACCACACTCCCCAGGTAGACAAAGGACTCTACCTCCCTGATGGGCTCTCCACCGACTGTGACTGGTGTGTTGGCAGTGGTGTTGATCTTCATCAGCTCGGTTTTCCTCCTGTTGATCTTGAGCCCTGTTCCGGCTGATGTGGCTTCCAGGCATGTAGTCTTGTCCTGCATCTGGCTGTGGCTGTGAGACAGGAGCGCCAGGTCGTCCGCGAAGTCGAGGTCATCCAGCTGCGTCCAGAGTGTCCACTGTATCCCGTTTTTCCTGCCTGTTGTGGTGGTCTTCATGATCCAGTCGATGACCAGGAGGAAGAGGAATGGGGACAACAGGCATCCCTGGCGGACTCCGGTCTTCACCTCGAAGCTTTCTGACAACTGGCCGGCATGGGCAATCCTGCAGCTCATGTCTTTGTAGGTGCACTGGATCAGGGAGATGATCTTCCCGGGAACTCCATAGTGCCAGCAGCTTCCACAGCGCCTCTCTGTCTACACTGTCGAAGGCCTTCTCATAGTCTATGAAGTTGATGTAGAGGGGGGAGTTCCACTCCAGTGACTGCTCAACAATGATGCGTAGGCTGGCGATCTGGTCAGCGCAGGACCTGTTCCTGCGAAAGCCCGCCTGCTGGTCTCGGAGCATAGGGTCAACTGCCTCCCTCATCCTCTCCAGTAGAATTCTGTTGAGAACCTTGCCTGGCACTGACAGGAGCATGATCCCTCGGTAGTTGCTGCAGTCCCTGAGGTCCCCTTTCTTTGGCAGCTTGATGACGATCCCTTCTTTCCACTGGGCTGGCACCTCTTCCTTCTCCCAGATCTTGCTGAATAGGCTGTGCAGCATGTTGACGGCTGTCTCTGTGTCTGCTTTGATGGCTTCTGCTGGTATCTCGTCCGGCCCTGCAGCTTTCCCATTTCTCAGTGTCATGATGGCTTTCCTGATCTCCGCCTTAGAGGGCTTGTCGCAGTTGATGGGTAGTTCTGTCTCAGCTGGCGGGATGTCTGGAGGTGTTTCAGGGATGGGGCGATTTAACAGTTCCCTGAAGTGTTCTGCCCATCGCTTCAGCTGTTCCTCAGTTGTTGTCAGTGGGTGCCCGTTCTTGTCCTTCACTGGTTTGTCTGTCTGCCGAAATTTGCCCGCGAGCTTCTTGGTCACCTGGTACAGGTCTTTTAGGTTCCCTTGTCCGGCTGCTTCCTCTGCTTGATTGGCCAGGTTGTCGATGTAGTCCCTCTTGTCCTTTCTGGTGCTCCTCTTCACTTCTCTGTCAGCTGCTGTGTATTCTTCCTGTGCCTTTGCCTTAGCTCTTCTTGTTCGGCTCGTGTTCAGTGCAGTTTTCTTCTTTTTCCTAACTTCCAGCTTCTGGATGGTATCAGCAGAGATCCATTCCTTGTGTTGGGTCTTTCTCTTGCCAAGGACCTCTTCGCATGTGTCGTGCCAGAGTTTCTTGCTGTGTTCCCACTGTGTCTCGATATCCATTCCACTGTCTTCTATCAGGTCTTGCAGTGGCTGGAACCTGTTGGAAAGGCTGATCCGGAATGCTGCTTGTGTCTCTGTGTTCCTGAGTAGGCCAACGTTGTACCTGGGCCGTGTGTTGTTGGCGTTGGTGTGTCTCTTAAGCCGAAGTCTCAATGTTGTTGCAAGAAGGTGGTGGTCTGATGATACATCGGCACCCCTCATCACGCGCACATCTCGCCACGATCTCCTGAACTTCCGGCTGATGCAGATGTGATCAATCTGGTTCTCCGTGACATGGTCCGGCGATCTCCATGTGGCCTTGTGGATGCGCTTGTGTGGGAAGATGCTGCCTCCTATCACTAGCTGGTTCAGGGCACAAAAGTCTGCAAAGCGCTCGCCATTTTCGTTCATCTGTCCCAGTCCGTGTGTTCCCATGGTGTTCTCATAGCCTGTGTTGTCTGATCCAATCTTGGCGTTGAAGTCTCCCATCAGTATGGTCATGTCCTTGGCTCCTCCTCTATCTATCACTGTCTGCAGTTGTTGGTATAAATCATCTTTTTTCTCCTCTTCCGCATCATTGGTGGGAGCGTAGCACTGGATGATGTTTAGCTTGATGTCTTTCTTCTTGGTGATGAATTTGGCTGTGATGATGCGGGAGTTGACAGGTTCCCAGCCGATGAGTGCCCGCTGTGCCTCCGGTGCCAGCATCAGGGCCACGCCCTCAGTGTGGGGGGCTCCATCCTCTGTGTGTCCCGAGTACAGCAATTGCTCTCCCGATGAAAATCTCAGCTGTCCTGTCTGTAGCCACCTTGTCTCACTCAGTCCCAGTACTCCTATCCTGTAGTTCTTCATCTCTCTTGCTACTTGTATGGTCCTTCCTACTTCATACATTGTCCTGATGTTCCATGTGGCTACTCTCGTCGTCGTCCTGGGTGTTAGAAGGGGGGTCGGCCTTGCAGCTTCCTTTCGGCTTTCACTGCAATGCGTCATAGGTCTCCGGGATGGAGACCCTTCCTCGCCCAGGTGAATGTTTTGGTTTGTTGCTGTCGATGCTTCTGTAACTTTTATGTTTTTTACAGGTAGGGCTGTTAACCCTACGCAAACCCGTTTAGCCTCTTGGAGAGGTGGTCCACATTCGTCTGACCTCTACCCTTCGACCTGTCCAGCTTGGGTGACCCTGCCAGGAGCACGTGCTCCCGCTGGCGAAGCTCTCTGGGTCATTGAGGTACACAAGCCACTACCCCACGACAAGGGTTGGACCATTTTCAGTTACACATTTTGTGTTTTGTACCAGAGAACACGTGATTTTTTCCGCTTCGCCCCAATAATTTTACGCGAGAACAATTGCGTCGAACGTTTTAATCGATGTAGCTCTGTAACAAATAAACGAACAGATATTTTGGCTAACGTGACACACGTGACCGGGTGGATGAGGTGTTTGGAGGTTTAACGTATTTTTCCACCACATACGGGTGATATCAAAGACGGGGCAACGATGAAAAAGCCAGCAAATATTTGGCCTCAGCCGGGATTCGAATTCACGACCCGAGCATTAGAAGTCCAACGCTCTACCATTCGGCCAGCCTGGCTCCCCAGCTAACACACGTGAATAATCAGAACCCACAGTTTCTTAGGGTCCGAAGGTTTTGTGTGGGCGTCTCCTGGTGAACAAGTCCAACACCGCTCAGTGACTGCTCTTATTTAGCTTCACATCGCCGTTACGCGAACACACACACACACACACACACACACACACACACACACACACACACACACACACACAGAATGTTTTGGTACGCCGGAATTAAACTCTCACAAGAACAAGAAAAAATTCTGTTGCCATTCAGATAAAATCACAATCTTTAATTCTGTGTAGGAAAATAAATGAAATAAACGAACTGTTCTTATACAAAAGCTTGCAAATAAAGGAAGTTTAAGGTAAAAGACATTGAGAAACACAAACAAGGAAACAAAAATAAACAACGACAACAACAAGAAGAAACCCACAATTGCATGAAGGTGGGGGAGATCAGACAAAAACAAATGAACTGAATCAAAATGAAACCTAATGAAAAAAAAAGCAAAAAACTTCAAAAAAGATATCCGACACACACACACACACACACACACACACACACACACACAGATTGTTTTGGTACGCCGGAATTAACCTCTCACAAGAACAAGAAAAAATTCTGGTGCCATACAAATAAAATCACAGTCTTTAATTCTGAATAAGAAAATAAATGAAATCAACGAATTGTTCTTAAACAAAATGCTTGCAAAGAAAAGAAGTCTACAATGACAACCCCCCCCCCCCCCCATAAAAAAAAAAAAACAGAAAAAAAAACGCAGGAAGATTGAGGAGAGCAAAATAAAAACGAATGTATAACTGATCTGAAATGAATGAAATGGAAAACAAGTCAAAAAGATATCCGAAACACACACACACACACACACACACACACACACACACACACACAAGAAAAAAATATTTCGGCGTCGTACAAATAAAATAATAATCTGTATTTCTGAATGCAAAATAGGGACTTGCTACAATGCAAAAAAAAAAAAAAAAAAAAATCACCATGATTTCAACGGTTTTTCTTTTTTTCGGTGTTCTTTAAATGAAATACAATTAAGACACAGTTAAAAAAAAAATGACGGTGTTATCCTATATAAGGGAAGAAGGGACATTCATAAGAATATCAATTCTGTTTCTAAGATGTATGTATGTTGATAAATGCCTATCATATACCATGTACACGGGGTGTAACAGTAAGGACTTGTTTAAACGTCAGATGCTCGGTGGAGGAGGGGGCGCGTGATTGATTTGTGAGTCTGATATTAGGGTCCAACTCCTTAGCTTTTGCCAGGGGAGTTAACTTCTGGAAGCGTCTACCGGCACCAGTTCAAATTTCCACGGGGACGACGGTTTGTGTAAATAATTATGTACGCAAACCATTGATTGCAACTATGGCGCGCGTTTTGTGCTTTGTTTCCTTGGATTCTTCACGCATCTGTTTCTTAGGTTTTCGTCATAACGATTTACAGCCTAAGCAGGGCGTCTTCTCGTTTGGCGAAAGCTTTTGTTAAGCCGGCTCTTAGGCCCGATGCACACGAGCGTCAGCGTCAGCACCATGAAGCAAGCAGCGAAGGCTGTCTCGCATCATACGCCTCGCGTGAGCGCGCGGTGTGCGCCGTTTGCATGCACACTTGGCTTCGGCGTCATTCGCCTGCACGGCCTGTTTGCTGACCCACACTGCACGCGCTGACCCACACTGCCGTTGCCTGACGCCAGGCGCCGATGTCATGCACACGTGGCAGCGCCTTGAAACTGCCGCCGGGAGTGAGATCCGCCGCGCGGCATCATGACGCTGACGCTCGTGTGCATCGGGCCTTAACTGGGCACCGCGGAGCGCCACAGTGCTGTCCACAGTTGCGTGTTTTGCGCGCTGTGCCCAGTTAGGAGCAGGCTTTAGAGTAACGACTTGTGTACTGATTGTATGCGGTTACCCAGAGAATGCGTTTTAGTTGCGGAGAATTTTCTCACCAGTTGTGCCCACAGTTTCGTTATTTTGCTCTTGGCAGTTGGCTGAGATATGCAGATTTGTAGCACGGCCGCCCGGGCAATCATAAGCAGGCGCACTAAAGTGCAGAGGAAACAATCGTACATGACAATAAGGAAGTTGACAAATCTTCTAGTGTGTAGGCCACGGGTGATCACGTGCCGGAAAGATACGAAAACGCCTTACTCACACTTGAGATACCAAGCTATAGCAAATGTGATCTCATGTTGATAGATGAATAGATAAATAACTAAATAAGTGAGGCCATTTTCCACTGGGCGCTGCATGCAAGTTGTAGATCTCTCGGACCAGTCACAGACAGCAGATGAAGTCTACGACCTGAAGCACGGGTCTTTCGAGTCACTCCACGTACACTCGTGCTTTTTCATAGACATGCAGTGAGCCTTATATGCAAACCAATACTTTTTTTTAACACAAAAACTTTCAGAGCTACAGAGCTGTGCTACGAACCCATTCACTACAATTGCCTGAAAATCCAAAATCAACAAAATGAAGACATTTGAAGAACTTTTACACACGAAAACGTAACATGATCGATTCATTGAACTGGGCGATAACTCTTCTAAAAATGCGACAAGAGGAAAATCATGAATGTTCCTCTGGAGCATACGACTGCCCATTTAATCTTAAAGTAAAAAGCCCCCCCCCCCCCCCCCAACGAGTTGGTTAAGATCATTACATCCGCACACACACACACACACACACACACACACACACACACACACACACACGCGCGCGCGCGCGCGCCGCACAATTCCCGCCAAAAAGAACGCAGCAGCATAGTGTGCACGGAAGGTATCTATGACGGAGATATCGTCACTCTGCGTGAAAGTATATATCGTCCGGAGGAAAGTCACAGGCTCACAATCTTGATTTTTAGTTGTTTCTCTATAGAGAGAACAGTGATAACAAGGAGGAATCTGTAAGACCTATCAAAGACACTTGGTCCGTATGCTGTAGGGGATCTAGAATCTTTGGAGAGAGAGATGGATGACGTCAGTTCCGTGAACTAAACATTTGACGTCAGCCTCACTCTAGTCGTCTGGAACTCTTTTGATTTGTGCTTCTAGCAGAAACTTGAAGAAAACTAGTCTATGTTTATCTAAAAGCTGTTATTTTTAATATCAAAGCTATAATAATGCAGTTGTTCCTGTCATATGTGCAGTTGACACACGTGACAAAAATGCCGGGATGATGAATAATGTGAAGGATATTTGGCCTTTGGAAATGTTCAGCCCACCAAATTTGAAAAAATAAATGCAATTCTAAATTCCGAAATTTAAATAGCTGAGCTGACCCTTCGCACCACGTGATTGTAATGTGTTTATGTCCAGTGTGTGAGAGAATGCGTGTGATTCACGTGAGCGTGCGTGTTGGGTTCAGTTCGCGGCGCTTTTGAGCCGATTCGTGAAATTGGGTAAAGCGCCTATACAATACTCATTATTATTATTATTATTATTATTATTATATATACAAACCAACCCTACCTGATTTTTTTTTTAACACAAAATCTGTCAGAGATACAGAGCTGTGCTACGAATACAGTAAAACGAGTGTCATCATTTTCTAGACTTTGGAAGTTCATCCAGTTATACAGACTGTATTCGTAGCACAGCTCCGTAGCTTTGACGGATTTTTTTTTTAAAATAAAAAAGATATTGCCGAACTAAGGGTGGTTTGAATGTAAGGCCAAATATCTATGAAAAGACTCCTTCAAATTACTCACCAACCCAGCATTTTGGACACGTGTGACAACTGCACATATGACAGGAAATACTGCACTATTATGTCTGTAGTATCAAGAATAACAGAGCTTTTAGATAATCATATTTTATCAAGTTTCTGCAAGAAGCACCGGTCAAAAGACTTCAAATTGTGCGATTTCGTAAGTACAATTCAAGGTATTCAAGTCCACGTTTCACCCGCCCTCTAGATCTTCCAGATTTATGTAAAAATTAATTCAGTGAGGGAAGTCACAAAAGCAACAGGGAAATCACCTGACATGAACAAGCATCGTCTGTCAGACTACCAGCGTGAGGCTGCCATCAAATGTTTAGTTCACAAAGCTTGCAAATATCGTCACTGCCTCCGGCATTTCACCACTCTGCAACTTCCAGATTTTATGTAAAAATTAATTCAGTCGGGGTAGTCACAAGGCCAACAGGGTGGGTGGGTGTTTGGGGGTTTAACGTCCTTTTTCTCCACTTACGGGTGATATCAAAGACGGCGCAACGACGAAAAAGCCAGCACAAATATTTGGCCCCAGCCGGGGTACAAACTCAAGACCCGAGAACTGGAAGTCCAACGCTCTACCATTCGGCCACGGCGGCTCCCCAGGCCAACAGGGAAACCACAAGACATGAACAAACATCCTCAGACGACCTACGTGAGGCTGACGTCAAATGTTTAGTTCACGGAATACTGCTGTTGCCGATTCTCGTTATAGCGCGTGAACATGCGTGAACGTGCGCGATTTTGGACCGAGACTAGGCTTGATAGACTCGGCATGTGGGCTCCTCGAGTCACACACGATGCCGCACTACCACTGCGTTGCTATCGGCTGCCAAAATGGCTCGAGAAAATCAGATACGCTGGAGAAATTCCCAGAGATGGTCTTACCTAATGGTGAGATCGTTCAGTTTGAGCCCTTTTCCTCAAAAGTTTCAAGAAATTTGTGGATAAAATCGATTCGAAGCCGGGCAGAACGTCGACCCGTCTCGGTGGCCTAGCGTGTGCAGCCGCTATTTCGTCGGGTACAGGCGGACAAATTCTGTCCCGGTACCTACATTGTTTGAACACAATGGTTATGGAACCAAAAATTAAGAAAGAAAGACTTTTATTTCCAAGCAAAAGTTCAGTTCGCACTGATAAACAGCCAAAGTGCTTGAATAAAAATTAGTGGCAAGCCACAAGTCACAGGTCGACTTGACCTTTACACCGCCTCCCTCTCGGTTGAAGCGACTGCCGATCTGCATCAAGGGCTAGAGTGATAAGCTGCGTTTTTGTGTAGCCACTAAAACGCACGCCACTGTCTTTCAGATATTTTTTTCAGTTTAGGAACTTTCATTGATTTAATTTTATCGCGAACATCTTCGCCGGTCGAAACGCTCACGTTGCTCGCCATCGCATGCGTAGCCCACTTCAGGAGGACCGTTCGCGTCTCCGGCGCTGGAGAGCACCCGACTTTTCGTAACCGGCAACAGCGGTATTGACGTCATCCCTCTCTCTCTCCCAGGATTCTAGATCCGCTGTAGCCATTCTGCACGATTCTAAATCCGCTATAGCCATTCTGCACTTGGTGCTGCATGCAACGTGTATCTCTCTTGGACCAGTCACAGACACAGATGAAGTTTAAGACCTGAAGTACGGGCCTTTCGAGTCACTCCACGTGCACGCGAGCTAACCTACCCGTTTCCTTGGGCCTTACTAACTAGGATGAGCAATGTCTGAATAGGTAGCGCGTCTGATTAGCAGATGAACACCTACTGGATGGTCTTCGCCGTTAATTCGAACCCTAGTCAAGCTGTGGCTGGCGTGCAAGTAACAACATTTCTGGTTTCTGGATCCTCATCGGGATTTCTGTACGAATCCTCCAGGTTATATTCACCAGCAAAAATTCGACGCGTTTCACCTGGTGGAAGCAACCCAATCTCCCAGAAAGGAATAATACAATACAAACAAACAAACAAACAAACAAGAAGAGCACAGCATCTACAGTCTTCCAGTTACTGACCTATTCCATCTGTGAATACATGACAGTTAAGTGCCAAGCCCCACATGCTGGCTTATAGACGCTTTTGCATTCGAAAACACCCTTTGAAGGCCTAAAGACCTTTTTCTTGTTTAGGCATATTTTGCATAGTTTGGGGAGGAACAATACAACAGGGACTACTGTAGGTTTTGCTGGTCTAGTTGGAAGCAGCGCGCATTATAGCTGCCGTCGCTATTGACAGACAAAAACGACGAGCTCCACAATTTACGGCAACTCTTCAAACGTAATCTTACTTACTATATGGTGTACAGAAATCGACAGCGTAATAGTTCGTATACCAAACACTCTAAATACTAGAGTAGGTACCACTATTGGGAAAACACGGTTGGAAATCTTCTGTCCGTGGCATATCGAAGTGGGCGCAGCAGGTAGCGACAAAGAAATGCTGAAAGGACTGGAAGAAGAACCTGAAAAGGAATGCATCTGACTGCTGAAAAGTTGTTTGCGCGCGGTAGTGATTCACTGAAGCGTTGATTTACGATCTTGCGGCGAAAATGTGTACCAGACGCCATCGGTGATGCGCACGGAAGATACATGACCGAAAACATGATTTCACTGGTCTAAAATAGACACAAATGAGACAGACGTGAACTAACCATTTGACGTCAGCTTCATGTAAGTCGTCTGACAGAATAATTATGCTTGTTCACCTGATTTCCTTGTTGGTGACGTGACTTCCCGAACTGAATCAATTTTTATATAAAATCTGTAAGATCGAGAGGGCTGGTAAAATGTCGGAGGCAGTGACGATATTCAGATTTTGTCTGTAAACTAAACATTTGACATCAGCCTCACGCGGGTCATGTGACAGAGGATGCTTGTTCATGTCTTGTGATTTACATATTGGTATTTTTTGTTGTTGTTTTTTTCTGCCACAACTCTTTGCCGGCTCCAGAGGTGTTCCTCCCTGGTAATGGGGTGGAATCCACGGAGCGCTCGGAAGTTGGGGCAATTTTTATTATGCATGATGATGGAGATGAGGATGGTGGTAATATGATGCTATGGAGGTGCGTGCGGTTTGAGACTGCGGGACAGGGCAGCATTCCACGCTCCCTGTCATAAATATCCCGGCATTAACCAGGTCCGGGAACTACGGCACCTGCGGTGCTGGCCGTGTAATCATCCACATCATAAGACGTGTCATACCAATGGAAGCACCCTCAAAGTTGCACCCGTGAAGTGGGTGAAGCTCGGCTGTGTGGCAACAGCCTCCCCATTGGGTCCATAGCACACCCGCTCTGGGTAGGAGCCGACCTACTTACTTACTTACTTAGGCCCTTGGCTCCACCTGGAGCATAGGCCATCGACAACCCTTCGCCATCGCACTCTGTTCTGGGCTAGTCTTGCCACTCCAGTCCAGTTGGTACCCTGCTTACATAGCTCTGCCTCAGTGTCCCGCCTCCAGCTGTTGCGAGGCCGGCCTCTCTTCCTTTTCCCCTGCGGGTTCCATGTCAGGGCTTGGCGTGTGGTGCTGGATGCTGGCTTCCTGAGGGTGTGTCCAATCCAGCCCCACTTCCTCCGCAGGATCTGCTTGGCCACTGGTTCCTGCCCCGCTCGCTCCCACAGCTCTTCATTCCGGATCTTCTCTGGCCATCGGATGTTGAAGATGCGCCTCAGACAGGTGTTGAGAAATGTCTGGATCTTCTGCTGCATCGTCTTTGTTGTCCTCCATGTTTCGCATCCGTAGAGCAGAACTGACTTCACGTTGGAGTTGAAGATGCGAAGTTTGGTTCTTATGCTGACAACTTTGGATGCCCAGACGTTCTTCAGCATGACCATTGCTGCCCTTGCCTTGCCGATTCTGGCTGTGACGTCTCGGTCTGTGCCTCCCTGTCCATCAACCACACTCCCCAGGTAGACAAAAGACTCCACCTCCCTGATGGGCTCTCCACCGACTGTGACTGGTGTGTTGGCAGTGGTGTTGATCTTCATCAGCTCGGTTTTCT
This sequence comes from Batillaria attramentaria, assembly GCA_018292915.2. Lineage (NCBI taxonomy): Eukaryota > Metazoa > Mollusca > Gastropoda > Batillariidae > Batillaria > Batillaria attramentaria. The sequence goes on along the minus strand of JACVVK020000429.1, from coordinate 513,877 downwards.
TCCTGTTGATCTTGAGCCCTGTTCCGGCTGATGTGGCTTCCAGGCACGTAGTCTTGTCCTGCATCTGGCTGTGGCTGTGAGACAGGAGCGCCAGGTCGTCCGCGAAGTCGAGGTCATCCAGCTGCGTCCAGAGTGTCCACTGTATCCCGTTTTTTCCTGCCTGCTGTAGTGGTCTTCATGATCCAGTCGATGACCAGGAGGAAGAGAAACGGGGACAACAGGCATCCCTGGCGGACTCCGGTCTTCACCTCGAAGCTTTCTGACAACTGGCCGGCATGGGCAATCCTGCAGCTCATGTCTTGGTAGGTGCACTGGATCAGGGAGATGATCTTCCCGGGAACTCCATAGTGCCTTAGCAGCTTCCACAGCGCCTCTCTGTCTACACTGTCGAAGGCCTTCTCATAGTCTATGAAGTTGATGTAGAGGGGGGAGTTCCACTCCAGTGACTGCTCCACAATGATGCGTAGGCTGGCAATCTGGTCAGCGCAGGACCTGTTCCTGCGAAAGCCTGCCTGCTGGTCTCGGAGCATGGGGTCGACTGCCTCTCTCATCCTCTCCAGTAGAATTCTGTTGAGAACCTTGCCTGGCACTGACAGGAGCATGATCCCTCGGTAGTTGCTGCAGTCCCTGAGGTCCCCTTTCTTTGGCAGCTTGATGACGATCCCTTCTTTCCACTGGGCTGGCACCTCTTCCTTCTCCCAGATCTTGCTGAACAGGCTGTGCAGCATGTTGACGGCTGTCTCTGTGTCTGCTTTAATGGCTTCTGCTGGTATCTCGTCCGGCCCTGCAGCTTTCCCATTTTTCAGTGTCATGATGGCTTTCCTGATCTCCGCCTTAGAGGGCTTGTCGCAGTTGATGGGTAGTTCTGTCTCAGCTGGTGGGATGTGTGGTGGTGTTTCAGGGATGGGGCGATTTAACAGCTCCCTGAAGTGTTCTGCCCATCGCTTCAGCTGTTCCTCAGTTGTTGTCAGTGGGTGCCCGTTCTTGTCCTTCACTGGTTTGTCTGTCTGCTGAAATTTGCCCGCGAGCTTCTTGGTCACCTGGTACAGGTCTTTTAGATTCCCTTGTCGGGCTGCTTCCTCTGCTTGACTGGCCAGGTTGTCGATGTAGTTCCTCTTGTCCTTCCTGGTGCTCCTCTTCACTTCTCTGTCAGCTGCTGTGTATTCCTCTTGTGCCTTTGCCTTAGCTCTTCTTGTTCGGCTCGTGTTCAGTGCAGTTTTCTTCTCTTTCCTAACTTCCAGCTTCTGGATGGTATCAGCAGAGATCCATTCCTTATGTTGGGTCTTTCTCTTGCCAAGGACCTCTTCGCATGTGTCGTGCCAGAGTTTCTTGCTGTGTTCCCACTGTGTCTCGATGTCCATTTCACTGTCTTCTATCAGGTCTTGCAGTGGCTGGAACCTGTTGGAAAGGCTGATCCGGAATGCAGCTTGTGTGTCTGTGTTCCTGAGAAGTCCAACGTTGTACCTGGTCCGTGTGCTGTTGGCGTTGGTGTGCCTCTTAAGCCGAAGTCTCAATGTTGTTGCAAGAAGGTGGTGGTCTGATGATACATCGGCACCCCTCATCACGCGCACATCCCGCCACGATCTCCTGAACTTCCGGCTGATGCAGATGTGATCAATCTGGTTCTCCGTGACATGGTCCGGCGATCTCCATGTGGCCTTGTGGATGCGCTTGTGTGGGAAGATGCTGCCTCCTATCACTAGCTGGTTCAGGGCACAAAAGTCTGCAAAGCGCTCGCCATTTTCGTTCATCTGTCCCAGTCCGTGTGTTCCCATGGTGTCCTCATAGCCTGTGTTGTCTGATCCAATCTTGGCGTTGAAGTCTCCAATCAGTATGGTCATGTCCTTGGCTCCTCCTCTATCTATCACTGTCTGCAGTTGTTGGTAGAAGTCATCTTTTTTCTCCTCTTCCGCATCATTGGTGGGAGCGTAGCACTGGATGATGTTCAGCTTGATGTCTTTTTTCTTGGTGATGAATTTGGCTGTGATGATGCGGGAGTTGACAGGTTCCCAGCCGATGAGTGCCCGCTGTGCCTCCGGTGCCAGCATCAGGGCCACGCCCTCAGTGTGGGGGGCTCCATCCTCTGTGTGTCCAGAGTACAGCAATTGCTCTCCTGATGAAAATCTCAGCTGTCCTGTCTGTAGCCACCTTGTCTCACTCAGTCCCAGTACTCCTATCTTGTAGTTCTTCATCTCTCTTGCTACTTGTATGGTCCTTCCTACTTCATACATTGTCCTGATGTTCCATGTGGCTACTCTCGTTGTTGTCCTGGGTGTTAGAAGGGGGGTCGGCCTTGCAGCTTCCTTTCGGCTTTCACTGCAATGCGTCATAGGTCTCCGGGATGGAGACCCTTCCTCGCCCAGGTGAATGTCTCGGTTTGTTGCTGTCGATGCTTCAGTAACTTAGTGTTTTTTACAGGTAGGGCTGTTAACCCTACGCAAACCCGTTTAGCCTCTTGGAGAGGTGGTCCACATTCGTCTGACCTCTACCCTTCGACCTGTCCAGCTTGGGTGACCCTGCCAGGAGCATGTGCTCCTGCTGGCATAGTTCTCTGGGTCATTGAGGTACACAAGCCACTACCCCACGACAAGGGTTGGACCATGTAGGGAGGAGCCGACCTAGGTAGGAAAAATCCCGCTTGCCTCGGCTGGGACTCGAACCCGGGGTCTCCAGGTCCATAGTCCGATGTGCTAACCACTACACTATGGGGGCCGGTTCCATGTTGGTGTTGTGACTTCCCTGACTGAATTAATTTTTACATAAAATCTGGGTGATCTAGAAGGCTGGTGAAACGTGGACTTCAATACCATGAATTGTACTGACGAAATCGCAAAATTCGAACTGTTTCGACCGGTGCTCCTCACAGAAACGTGAAAAAAAAAATGTGTTTATATATCCTATGTCAGGCGAACAGTGTGAGACTGACGACAAATGTTTAGTTCACAGACAAAATCTGCGAATATCGTCACTGCCTCCGACATTTCAGCACTCTACATCTTCCAGATTTTATGAAAAAAATTAATTCAGTCCGGGAAGTCACAAGGCCAACAGGAAAATCACAAGACATGAACAAGCATCCTCAGACGACCTACCTTGAGGCTGGTGTCAAATGTTTAGTTCACGAAACTGACGTCATCCCTCTCTCTCCTAAGATTCCAGATCCGCTATAGCGTCGCGGATCTAGTGTCTTTGATAGGTCTTACAGACTTGAAGAGAACAAACAACAACAACAATAACAAAACCTCCGGCAATAATAATAATTAAAAAAAAAATGCATGAAATATTTAGAAACAACTTTATGGGATGGGGCTATTCCTTCTTGTAATCACTGAAACTTGCTGCTGAACAGCAAAATCTGCTTCATCCCATAAAGTTGTTTCTCAACAGAGAAACAATTCAAAAGGGGCCGCGTCTAATTGTACCTGTGTAGCACCCCACACACGTCAAAACGTAAGCGACATAAACCTGCTACGGTTGCTACACAATGTCATTTGTTTTGGGTTTGGCCTGTGCACCGAGGCATGAAAAAAGTTATGTCAGTGTACTTCTTTGGTGTCAAGCAACTTGATGTTATTGTTGCATGGAAGTGTTTCATTTCAGCCAAGTCATTTCAGCCATTCAGACAGTTCATGTGTGTTACGGTGCGATTTTTTGTTTTTTGTTTGGGTTTTTTTGCGCTTTTTATATTTTAGCATACAGATACGATGAAGCTGGCCGTGTGTGACAAATGGGCCATACAGCTGACGTTTTGGCTTTACATAGCAGTACTTTCCGAGACCTCCACCATGACGCCAGTCAGTGTAAGTCTCTCTCTCTCTCTCTCTCTCACCGTGGTTTTCTGTGACCTGTTATCTTGCTTGTGTGTGTGTGTGTGTGTGTGTGTGTGTGTGTGTGTGTGTGTGTGTGTGTGTGTGCGCGCGCGCGCGTGCGTTTTTGTTTGTTTGTTTCATTGTTTCTTTTTTTAAATATATTGTTGTTCTTTTTTTTCCTTTTTTTTTTGGGGGGGGGGGGGGGTCTCACTTTTTCGGTAGCCTAGATTGTTAGTTTATCTTTGCTTATTATGCTTTGGTTTTGCTTTTACTTGATCATTATTGTAGATATAGTGAGGACTTCTTGTAAGATAGGCAGAGATGCCTACAAGAATTATCCTAATAAACGTTTCATCATCATCTCTCTAATTTAGGATAGTAACAAAGGCGTCGCTAAAGCTGAAAACACGTGGTAAATTAGGTGAATTTCAAAGTATCGAAAGTAGGTACATATGGCCCCAAAAGACTGCTAACATTCATTGCAGAGACGTCTTTTTATTTTTTATTTTATTCATTTTTTTTTTTTGAAAGATGCAGACTATGCACTTATATTTCTTTAATGATTCCTGTCAAATGATTTTGAGTATATAGGGTTCAAAATGATAAATAGACTCAAGAAATAACAGTACTCGGTGGACCGTTGAGAGGGTTTAAACGATAGCGCTCATACCTTATTTATATTACCAAATGAAGGAAAACCAGTTAGGTGTTAGACATTGGTTCTGTTTGTCCAACAGCCATCTACATTACATCCACAGTTCTTCCACAACATGACGGACAGCATGTTTTATCGGGACATCGCCTTCACCACGGAGAACCTCACTCAGTGTTTAAAGAACAAAAGTCACCTGACATTCCACGCTTACGGTGGAGAAATACTGTTTGAGAGACTGGACTCTGCGATAATCGACCCAAACGCTGGGATCTATGTTTTTGTGTATTGCTACATTACACTTATATTACCACCACAAACGGTAGCCTTGTTTCAGCTTCTCCAGGATCCACTCAGTCAGGTCGTGTCAATAGAGGTCTGGGACATGTGCACAGGTTGGTGAAGTCGTTGTAACAACTGCCACCAATGCAAGAGGTCGGGGGTTCGATTCTCGCTTTGGGCATTGGATATCTCTAGTATTCGGCTCCATTCATTCAGGCCGGTCGTTGTGTGTGTGTGTGTGTGTGTGTGTGTGTGTGTGTGTGTGTGTGTGTGTGTGTGTGTGTGTTTTCTCCGGGTACTCTGTCTTGCCTGGAAATGTTCATATCACACAAACAAACTCAGCACCACCACCACCACCAACAACAACAACACAGAAACAAAAGTGCAGTTGTAAACTTGGAAACTCGAATAACCGAGGTGACCCAAATTCCCAACATGATACTGAATTGCGCTCATGACTGGTGTGTGAGCGAACACGCATGATTCACGTGAGCGTGTATTGGGTTCAGTCAACTGAGTAAAGTGTCTTGTTATTTACTTCCTTCTTCTTGTTGTCGTTATTGTTATTACAGCTGTCAACAACAGTGATGACATGATATGGCAAGTGATTGCTGAGCAGGATGGGGAATCTCCCTTTTTATACAATGTGAATCCCAGCTACGCCTACAGTTACGGCAACAAGGTTCGACTGGAACTGGCTGCTTATAACCGTGCCACGCCTTTCTTTCTGCGTTTGAAGTTTACGGCAGTACCTGAGACAGCTAGACCTCACCTTGAGGTGAAGTTCACTTCATCTAAAACAGGTATTGTGTTTACAAATCCATAAATACATACAGGTTTCTTGTATCAACAATGTAACAAATTCTGCGCATAGCATGCCCCCCCCCCCCCCCCCCCCCACCAAACAAACAAGAAGAAGCACCCCCCAAAAAAACAAAACAACAACAACAAAAAGTAACAACCCCCCAAAAAAACAACAACAAACAAACGACAACAACAATACCAACAGTAACAAAACCACACACACACACACACACACACACACACACACAGAGCAACAAACACCTACCACAACAAAACAAAACAAACAAAAACGAACACAGAAACTATCACTGTGCACGTCCACCCACCTACCCAGCCTGAGCCGGTGCGGCGTTCGACACCACTGACGATGATCTCCTGTTGAGACTTCACAAGTTGAAGTTGGTGTCACTGACACAGCCCATCAGTGGTTCTGTTCATACTTATGTGACAGATCACAGAATGTTTCTGTCGGTAAGGCCGCTTCTGCGTCAACTTTCCCCTGCTGCGGTGTTCCTCAGGGATCCGCCTTAGGTCCCATTCTCTTCTCCCTGTACACAGCACAAGCTGGCAAGATCATTGACAAGTAGGGAATTGACAGACACCACTTTGCGGAATCACGGCTGTACTCACATATATACGGCCAAATCCTGCAGTGGCCCATGCAGCTCTCCGCAATCTGCAAGCCTGCTCAGTGCAAATCAAGCGGTGGATGCTCACAAACAAACTCAAGCTCAGTGATGACAAGTCAGAGGCCATACTCTTTGGTTTTAAGCGCAACCGCTCTAAACTCCAAATCATCGCTGTCCACGAGATTGATGTCGAAATACCCCTGTCTGAGTCGGTGAGGGATCTGGGTCTCACCACTGACCTATCAATGATCAGTCAGTGCAACACGAAGACCTGCTTCTATGATCTCAGACTGCTGCGGAAACTTCGCCCATACATTAACAGACATTGCTATTGCTATTGCAGTCTCAATGGTTCACTTACGCTTGGACTACTGCAATTGAACTCTGTATGGCATCCCTGATTGTCAGCTGAAGCGCTTGCAACATGTACAAAATGTTGCTGCTCGAATTGTGACTCGGTGTAAAAAATCAGACCATTACTCCGATTCTGAAACAACTGCACTGGCCGCCTGTCAAACTTCGCATCGACCACACACTTCTGTCCGTTGTTTTCTCTTGTGTCCATGGAAAGTTCCCGCAGTATCTCTCCTAGTTCATCCCTTCATATACTCTGTCCCGCACTCTTCCTTCCTCATCTCAGTGCTGCTTGTGGTTTACTGGGTTTCATGACAACACCACTAAGAAGCGCTTTTTAGCTCGCTGCTTCAAGTGATCTGCTTCTGCTTTGTGTTACGCCCTGCCGCCATATTTGAAATCCAGCACCTCCACCGAGTCTTTCAGGAGCCACCCGAAGACCCATCTTTTCTCATGACGCAGACCCCCCCCCCGCCCCTCCACACACACACACACACACACCACGCACACTTTTTTCCTGTTCTACTTTGAAACTTATCCCTCCCATTCCCTCACGCTACGAGCATGCTGTGCATGGGTGGGTGTTTGGGTGTTTAACGTCCTTTTCCGCCACACACGGGTGATATCAAAGACGGGGCAACGATGAAAAAGCCAGCAGAAATATTTGACCTCCGCTGGGATGCGAACTCACGACCCGAGCATTACAAGTCCAACGCTCTACCATTCGGCCACCCCGGTTCCCCCGTGTACATGGAGGTTTTCAGCGCACTATAAGACATCATCTTCATCACCATCTCTATTCACTTCAGCTTCTGAAGACCTATTTTCGGTTTTCTTGCGAAGTAAACACTTTGGGTTTTTTTCAGGTTATGTTCAAACACCAGGATGGTCGGACCGACAGATTTATCCCAGCTTGATGAACAGTTGTGTCGACATCAATGCACCAGCAGGGCACAATATCATGATCAGCTTTCAGACACCTGATATCGCTGAGAAAGACTGCATGCAACTGTTTAAATTACGCAGTTTTACACGGCAGGCAGAGGTGTCGTTCTGTAACGAAAATATTGGTAAATATCAACCAAAACTACTGGACACAGATTCAATGTCTGTTAATTTTAGAAGTGATCGTTTTCCTGGAAAAGGTGGCTTTCATCTGTTTTACTCCTTCCACAACATGTCGGCTCTACCCCAGCAGCTGCCGGACGGCACGTGGAACTGTTCCGTGCCTTACTGGGCCGACTTCCAGCAGCACTTCCTCTGTACTCTGGCACCAGAATGCGCTGGAGGAAAGGACAGAATTATCTGTCCTTGGTCTGATGCGTGGTACTTTCTCCTTCTTCTTTTTATGTTGTTTCCATAGTAATGGAAACAACATCATAGGACGGACTAAATTTTCCACGTTCATAGGCAAGCATCTGTGGTACAAACGCACGTCACTGCCGATCTCCCGCACAGACGATTTTGCAAGTGTAACTCTGACAATGACGTAAGACAACGTGCGTCATCGATGCTGACGTGTATGGTGCGCCGAACGCGCTTCTCCTCCTCAGTGAGTGCCGTCTGTTCGTATGTGTGTGTGTGCGATGTGCGTGTGTGTGTGAATTGTGTCCAGGCCCGTTTCTTCAAAAATACTTAACCGAATGGCTTCAAATTTGGGGTATCCAAATATTTCAAAATGATACATTAGAGGAACCGAGCGTGTGATGATTGCTTAAGTGATTTGGGAGTTATCGCCCTTTTGAGACAAGTTGGTTGTCTTTCGTTTACAGGCGTAATATTTACTTAAATCACTCAATTTTTTGGCAGTAGATAGCTTGAATACGGACTCTGAACAGAGTCACTACTAGAAAATGGTCGCTCTTATAGTTTTCATGTAAACCGAGCCTGAGTTGACGTTGCATGTGAACCCAGTTCAGATGCCTATTTTCCCTAAAATACTGAACCGATCGATTTCAAATTTGGGGTTTCTAAATGAATCAAGATTGTTGAATAGAAGACCCGATCCAGGTACGATTGCACACATAATTTGCGAGTTATCGCCCTTTTCAAAAAAAGTGGCTTTCTGGCGTTTAAAGGCGTAATATTTACTTAAACCACTCCATTTTTTGGACATAGATAGCATGAATACGGACTCTCAACTGAGTGAATTTTGGAGGTTGTCGCTTTTATACTTTTGGCGTAAGCCGTACCTGATGAAAGTGCTGGTGAACACACTTTAGATCTCAAAATCGCTCCTACTATACATAGATAATGAGCCTGGGGTGCCATAAAAAATATACAAAAAAATTAGAAAAATTCACTGCAGCCGTTATCGTCAGTTGACTCGAAAATTTGTACTCACAGC